>JAVDBV010009591.1:2056-16850 GCA_032619315.1 Piper longum
ATATATATATATATATATATATATATATATATATATATATATATATTTGTAAAACAAGTTTTACTAAATGTGAAAGCCTTATCGTTAGTGGAAGACTTTTATCTATTAAGTTTGACTCAGTTTCGCTCCAGTTTTGTCATTTGGAATCGTAAATAAAAATGGCTTTTGGTAAACCAGGGGGTGCTTCTTGTTATTTTTAATATTTTAGGGGTGATTTTGATAAAAAGAAACACTGCGGACTCAAACACAGCCCTCAGCGCTAAACCCTTTGTCTTTCACCGTTTGATGACTGCATTTGGTGGGACACCCCTAGAGGAGCATTTATGAAGGTAGGATTGTTGGTGTAAATCCTGCATCTTTCCTCTTCGAGGGAGAAGATTATCTTCTTAACTGGCTTGGTTTAGGTTTTTAGATTTTTTTGAATTACTTGTATGAATTTTGTGGAGATATTTTGTAAATCCGGGCCATTTACCCGATAGTATTGTGTTGGTTCGTATGTGACTGAGCCAAATAGCATATGACTGGTAATCGTTAACAATTGATATGTTATGAGGATATGTATGCGGGCTTGTTGCTCGCCAGACAATTGTCACCCTAATTTTAGCTACACCCACCCGGTAAGACAACTAGACTATCTTGGCCTTCCTTTTTCTTTTAGATGTTGAGTGTTGTAGATAGACCCAAGAGTTGTGTTCCCGCGTTTGAATACAGTTCATGTGTCTTGGTATACTCATGTGGCTTTTCTCCGTGGAAAAACCCTAAGTTGAAGCAAAATCAACTGGGCACCTAGGGCCTGGTTTAGTGCCATAGCGCTTAACTAGGGTTTGAATTTCCGGCTAGGTTCAATCTGCGGTCGCATATGTGCTACTTTAGTGCCCTTGAGCCCGTACTTCACTTACGTGTTTACCTTCCCCTCCGGCGCCCTTGTGCCCCTGTGCCCAGGTTCTTAGCGCATTTGCGCTGGGCTTGCACCCTTGCACTGCCATACATCTAATTGGTGACAGGCAGGCGGCAGCTCTTTATTTGCTCACACTGTTAGTGCCAGCACCTTTGCTCTCAAAGGCTCCAGTCCGTTTGCACTGGCCAGTTTTCTAGATTTCTATAAAAGCCACCCTTCCTCCATTCTTTCACTTCTTCTCCACTTCTCCTCCGACCAAATCCACTTCCAGACCACTTCTTCCTTGCCTCATCCATCTCCACCAGCTCCTCAAGCCTTCCTCAAGCTTGGAGCTATCTCTTGTTGTTGGTTGTATGTGGTGACTGTTGTGGTTTGCTTTCATGCTAGAACAGGTTGTTTTGCTTGCCTCCATTCAAGTTTTGCATGCCATGCTAGGATGCTTGCTTTAGGGCCCCATTTCATTTAAATGCTTCATTGCTCTTATGTATGCTCATTCTTGTGCATTTATGCTTGCATTTGTAGTATCTCACTCATCACTTGTCATAAAAAGATGATCTTTGTCTTGTTAGACTCATGATTCATGTCGCTTCATGTCCATGTGCATATTATGTATTTCCATTGTCTGTATCACGCATGAACGATAGTAGAATAAAGCCACTGTCTTTTGCATGTTCCAGGTCTGATGCATGATGCTTGATTGTTCTACTCCTGGTGTAATGTTCTTTCGATGAGATCTTTTGCTCATGTTTAGATCTAGGTGTTTAGCTATGCACCACTAAAATTTCAGATTAAACTAACGTCACTAAGGGCATGGACATAGTTGCTAATAAAGGACTATAAACTCTATTTCTTTTGAAACATTGATGATAGTAATTTTTTGTGTGATAAATTGAACCACTAAGAAAATTGCTAAAAAATTGGTAAATTAAAGTAGTGATGTACTAATTGTCTACTTGAAATATACCAATTTTGAGCTTGTTTGGAGCTCATTTATTCTGTCAATAAAATCAGTTGATTGAGGTGTATAGAGCTACAGGGTAGAACTTTAATCTCAAAGCCTCAATGTAAATCGTGGTAAATTAGGTAAATGGTGGTAAAATTCGCTAGACATTACCTTAGAAATCCACTAGACAACTCTGAAATCTTTGAATATTTGAACACCTAGAAAGTCGATTAAGAAATTTCCTACCAACTTAGAGAGCCCATTGTCCACTGAGCCTAGTACTATAAGCCCACGATCCCGATTTTCCTAGCATTTTATAGTTAGTATTTAGGCCCCATATCATTTCATAGAGACCAAGTCCATGGATATTTTTCTTTAAAATTTTAGCTCATTATGCCCATGAATCAAGCCCAGAAAAATATGTGTGCAGCCAGACCCTTACAATCAAGAAACGGCCCATTACGTTGATGGGTCTAGAAACCTAGTAAGCCCATAATTTCGGCCCATTAAAAAAATTAAGGAACAACCTTAGCTCAATCGGAGTACGCGCACCAAATTTTATTCCATTTAGACGGTTAAAAAAGTTATACAATTTAGACTCTCCTAGTTAATCCAGATAAGAGTGTAATTAGCATTAAGTATAATTATTCCCTAAGAACCCTAACCCTAACTAATCAACTTGATAGTAATCGGGGAGTAAGTAATTAGCTTAATTAAAATGTTTAAGATTTAATATGAGTTTATGCATGTTTTAAGGCTTTACCTTGATTTGTGTGCATGATTAAAGTTTGATTAGTTGCATCTCATGTTAGGGAACGTGGAGTGAGCTTGTCGTTTTAAGTCAAGGCACTCTACTCACTAGGTTTGTCAGTTTTCTTTTGCTTGATCTCTTCTTGTTTCTATGAGCGAGGTTTAGTCGAGGTTTTCCATTAGGATCGTATTAGTAGTATTTTATTGAATCTCACCAAGTCTAAGCCATTTAGCTGAGTTTTATGGTATTCAACAAAACTTTAAGGTTGAAATTCCTTGATAGTTTCGAGCTCATTAAATCTAAACATTATATTATGAATTCCCTACCCAACGTTATAAGTATGTATATGAGGATTTCTTTTTACGATGAGAGTATAAGGAGATATGGGGATTGTAATAGTACTCCTCCCACCCAGACTATTAAAGTTTTACGGGGTACATTGTAATGCAATATATTTATTGAACTTGTGGCACTAACAATCTTATTCCTTGCCATTTGATTACAATGGAGGGTAAAATATGCACATTGATATGAGGGTGTAAGTGTGTGATTTGTATGCTGGTATGATTTGTCGTGTTCTTGTGCCGACCTATGTTTCAAGAGTTCATATCTTGCCTCTCCTACTGTTTATTGCCCTGTGAGGTACTTCTAGAAATTTCAATCTTTCCGTAGATGCGTCATCGTCTATCTACCAATTTGACTATTCCCTTTTGTTACATACATACTCATAGATCTTTAATTACTGACGTTTTCTTATTATATATGTAGGTGAGTATCCTTGGTATTGGCCGGCGTAAGCGAAGAAATCTAATGGCATGAGGGTGTAACAACCTCAATTCTAACATTCATAAACACTATTAAGGTTGTCACAGGCGTCATCATCCTAATGTGCATGTATAATATATTTAAAGACATATAATTCAAGAATTATATCATATATTAGACGTGGGATAATATTATTATAAGTCGATCGATCATGTTCGAGTACTATCAGTAATGTATAAGTCTTGAGGTTCATAAAATATACTACTGATATAGTTGTCATTTCAGCAAAGGCCCACTAATAAAACTAATGCAAGAAAATAAAACAAGAACTAATGATAATAGTTTCCATCCTGTGGCTCTTATGTTCTGGTACATGTGTACATGCAAATATATCCGCTCAATTTTTAGTACAATGTACTGAGTCTACTGCTTACACATGTAGTAAACAATAAGTATGAAAGTAAGATTAATATTGATTGGTTAAACATAATAAACCTTGAATAAACATCAATTAAGAATAATACTTAAACATTAATAATTAAAATAAAAAGGTACAAGAATTTACTTAACGTAAATAAGATAATTTATATAATTAGATTATCTATCCTTAACACTTGGTTAAATTCCACCCTTGTAATTAACTAGTTAATTTGGTTGTTTTTAACTAAGACTTCTAAAAAGTCATAATTTGGTAGTTTTTAGTTAAAACAACTAAAAAACACTGAGTTAAATACCCTTTCAACTAACTAGTTAGTTTTGGTAAATAATTATGAAAAATTTACTAAGTCCTTCACCTTTATGACTTCTAAAGATCGGCACATTGAGACTCATGAAAACTAAGTAAAAACTGGCTTAGTTCCTTCATTAACCTAAGTCTACTTTATTAAGAAAAACTGGAGTAGCAATTGGCCTTTTGATCCCTAGGCTCGTGTTGTAATAGCTTGAAAACACAACACATCAAGCAAACTACGATAATAGCTATAAACTACAGGTGTACATGTGTACATGGACTCCTAAGTGCCTGGCCTATTTTAGATAACTTTACACCTACGTGCATTGGCGAGCACCACATCTAACTCCTAGGGAAGTGTGGTAGTGATCCATAAGAAACCTAAATGGTAAACCACAAGGGATCATGTGCATTATCAAGATAGTGACCTAGCATGCTTGGGTGATGGTCCTTACTTAAAGGAGATGCGTTGTACCCTTTGGCATAACATGCTTGTTGATCCAGTTAAACTAGCGTACCTTGTTGATGCCTAGGCACTTACGTTATAAAACACAAATGACATGTTGATTTTTTTAATGACCCAATTTACTAACATGAATAATAAAGGCATTAAGGCCATTACTAGTGCATCTCTGACGCACATACATATATGATTATAATGGAATAAACCTAATGAGCCATATTGACACTTGCTTCTATGTAAAGTTGAAATTAAAAATCTATACCTACATCTACAACCATGGAGTACTCTTAGAACAAGTCTACTAAAATTGTTATCCCAAAGCATGCAATCACAGAGAAATAACTTTGATGTGCTAAGAATTCTTCATCCCATCGATTTGAAAGTCTATTATCCTTGCGTACATGCAAACATGTCCGCTCACTATTAGATACAATACTAATTCCTCGAATAAGGTAAGAAGTAAGAAAAATAGTGATTCAACTACAATTCAACTTACCACTTCAATACTCATAACTTCCATTAATACATAACTTATCAAGAAAATATATTGAATAACATGTACTTTTACGTAATTGAACATAAACATGATAGTTGAATTACACTAATTAACTGATTAATTGTTAAACTGATTAATGCAACTTGTGTGACCTATTTATAAGCCCTAGTAGGTTAATATACTTGCACAACATAAAACATGATAGTTAATTACCCATTTGATTTACATATATGCCCTGAAAGTTAACTGTGAACATGTACTTCTACAATAACATGAAAATTAATTTACTAATACTGACAACTGATTTACTTATTAATACTACTTATATGACTTACTTGTAAATCATAGTAGATCAATATAATTAGCACACAACATAAAAACTTGACTAAGTTAATTACCTATGTGACTTATGAGTAAGCCCTGGTAAATTAACTTAAATAAATAACTTGAATATGTGTTCAATATCGAACATGAGTGGTATGAACAAAATATTAAATCACATGAAAACAAAGCTAAGTATTTGTGAGATCCCTCAATTTAGTCTCACATCTAATACCTATTGGGCTAAGATCTTGTTTCTAAGTGGGAATAGACTATAGATTTTTAACATGTTTAACCACTTTTAAAGAAATGACTTGGGCCCATTTTGTTACACTTAGAGCTAGGTCATTATAAATGGTATCAAACTAACCTGGTTCAATGTTAGATGGTGGGATGGAATATGGACGTTGGCTAGGTTGCGGGTCACAGGCTAAAGAAGATCATAGGCTGGGGCTAGCAACAGGCCATGTAACACCCCGATTTCGGTTTACTTAAGAGCCGAATCAGAAATGTTACGTTCGAGTTGAGTCATGTTTAATATTATTGGTCAGTGAGACTTGATAAATATAATAGATTGAAATAACCCTCTTGGTGTCATGAGAATGGAAGACATTGCAAAATAAACATCAAAACACATCAAAATAAATAAATGCGAGAAAGCAAATATTGGGTTGAGCTCAAGTCTGTGTAGCGTTTATCTATCATCCCACCAAAGTCAACTCAGGATTTGCATGACCTACATATATTTTATGAAAACCCTCAGTAACGAATGTTACTGGTCCGAAAAATAACTAATACAATATGGCAAATGGGTATTCCATTACCCAAGAAATCTTATCAAACTTCAAGAATGCCTCACACTGGGCAGTAAGCAACATACTTAACAAATGTTAGCTCGCATGCACGGCTCATAATCATAATCATACATACATATAGCGCTTACGCCCTCACACCCTCCATATCACCCGCCACTTTACTCGAGTGGCAAAAGGAACAATTAATTTAGTGCCACATATTTCAGAAATGTGCTGCATTACGCAGTACCATCATACACCCGCACTACCTCATGGTTTGAAGGAGTACTAGCACGGTCCGTACATATCTCCGTACCACTCATTCTCTTATTCGTGAAATCCATAAAACAACAAGGGATCTCATTTATAATAGGCTTAGGGATGAGGCTTGTATAATAAATTTTTGGAGCTAAGTTCGAAAACCGACAAGGGATCTCATCCTTGTAGTTTTATCAAACTTGCGTAAAAAACACGTCTAAATGACCCGACATTGGAGGGATCCGATAAAACTCCGCCGATGTCGTCCTACGTATAAAATACGATCAAACTCTACACACAAGGAGTCAAAAAGAGAGGAAGAGAGTTCTACGGACCTGTGATCCAAGCCCCAAGCGTAATTGCACATCTACGGCGAGCTCAGACTCCGAAGCCAACATCGGCATCCACTGCTAAGTATGTTAAGTAAAAACTAATGTCTCTATATGATGCATGCTCTTGTTGTGTGCTCATATCATCAATACATCTTAATAAAGGAAACCATACTAACAAACTTATAATTAAACACTTTGCACGCAAATCGAAACATAGTAATACTAAATAATAAATAATAAATATACAAGAAACTGCACTCATGGATAATTAAATAAATAATAAACACATAATCATGAACATAAATAATACACTAATTATAAAATAATAATATAATTATATTATATTAAGTATAGAGACAAACACGAGTAATTATCATGTATAATTGTATTAGTAAGCACATAAATAATCAATTAATTAATTAATAATTAAATAGTAAATAAATAAATAGTTAATATTCATTAATCACAAATAATAATAATATCAGTCATAAAACACAAGAATACATAATTAAATACAAATAAATAATAACATACACAAAACGAATAAATAAATAAATAAATAAATTATTAATTAAGATTTAGTAAACATAATAAAATTGATATTCATAACTAAATATAATATTAAAAATAACAAATAATTATGTAAACATTCATTATATATGATAAACATATAAATAAAAATAAATAAATAATAATAATAAATAAATAATTAAAAAAATTCATCATAATATTCAATCTTGCTAAATCATTTGAATATGCATCTAAACTAATTTTAGGGGTTCTCGAATTACTGAAAACAGTTGAGAAACGATGGAAAATGGGCTGAAACTGAGTTGAACCAGACTGACCAAGCTGAACCCAACCAAGCCGAACGACTTGAACCAACCCGGGCTGGAAAATGGGTTGGGTTGGCTGGGCGGACCTGGACAGGATAGACGGACTCGGACATGGATATGGGCTAGTGGTGTGGTAGCGGGCAAGTAGACCGTGAACTGGGTAAACAGGCTGGACGAGGCGGCCGTTGCCATCGCCAAAAAACGCCAATGGCGGTGCGGCGGAGGCAGCGGTCAGGATCGATAGCCTACGTGACGAGGAGCATGTTGGTGGTGGTTGTTGGTGGAGTCCGGCTGCTGGCTGGCTGGAAAACAGTCGGAAAGAGAACGGTGTCGCCACCGGGTGCGGCGACGTTGCCGGTGGCGATCGCAGTAGTGGTGGTCGTTGTGGGTTGTCTCAAAATATAAATATAGGTGAGGGGAAGCTACGTGGGTGGTTTGATCTGCCAGTGGTGGCTCGCCAGCGCCGAAAAACAGAAAGAAAAGGTGGCGATGGCGGCGGAAAATCGTTTGAGAAAACGTCGTGGCCGACGGCGATGGCAGTGGCACCGGTGGCGATCGTGGGTACGGAAGGGTAGCCGGCCATGAGGTGGTCACGGTCGTACCAATCCGGTGGCCAGGGGCGAGGTAGAGGCTCACCGGCGCCAGTCGAAGTGGTGGCGGCGTAAAGGTGGAAAATTTCAAAATCATGAAACTTGGGAAATCAATGGGTGAAGATAAAGATGAGTGGACGGCTCAGATCTTGCCACGTGGCTGTTCTGGTCATCCGACAACTCGTTACCTAGTGGGACCCACCTACGAGTATATGCACTATAGATATGGACGGAAAGTTCGAATCGAGACCGTCTGAACTCGAAACTGACTCGAGTCCTGAAATTGACTCTATAGGTGGGAATCAAGGAAATAAGGTTAAATGGGCCTCGAAACCCTAAACTCAATCAAGATGGGTGCACATGGGCACAATCGAGTGATCTAAAATTCCTAGGCTGCATGCCATTGATGTACCCATAAAATCCCAAGCGGATACTAAACGCTCCAACGGCCTAAATCTAAGCCTAAAATCTTAGCTAGCATTTAAAAAAAAAATCTGCATACCTCAGTATACACTGATAACTCGTGATCTTATTATCTGCATGTCTGGCATAATCAGCCACTATAACATGTTCATACGGCCATCTAGACCCATACTCATAATCTGAAACTAGTTTGGCTCAATCTCGCTTGAACCAACTCAATATTGACCCAAATAGGGCAAAACTCAAATTGGGTAAAACCCTAACCCAAAAATAGGGTTTTACACGCCAAGTGTAGGAATTTCGGGGATGAAATTTCATAAGATGGGTAGGTTGTGAGATCCCTCATCTTAGTCCCACATCTAATATCTACTGGACTCAGATCCTGTTTATAAGTGAGAATGACTATAGATATTTAACTTGGTTAACCACTTTTAATGAAATGACTTAGGCCCATTACGTTGCACTTTGGGCCGGGTTAACTCAAGTGTTGTAGCATTTATCTATCCTCCCACCAAAGTCAACTCAGAATCACGAAACCTATATATACATAATAGGAAAAATGTCAATAACGAGTGTTACTGGTGAAGAAACAACTAATATTCAAACTGGCAAAGGAGAGCTGAGCTTCCTGTTAAATGAAAATATTTATATGCTCCTTTACAAAATCTCTTGCAAGGGCTCTAATTAGGAGTAGTCGTCTTCGGATCGACAACATCCCATTCTTACTCATCTCATGCCTCATAACCTTTAGAAACTATCCCATGATCAGGAACATCAATTTTTTTTCCTTTTCCTTCAGCCATTTACATCCTCCGTATCACTTCTAGACCCAAGTAAAGAGGTCGAATACTCTTAGGCATGCACCTTTAGTACCCTTTAAAACCATAAGTCTATACATGTGTTGCATTGTAGTACCCGTAAACCTCCACACTTCTCTAGATTTGGAGAACACAAAGGTGGAGTTGTTAGGATCCCTTAGGAATAGAACTAATGCTTACCAAATCTAGAGCCCGCTTTCACTACTACATTCCCGCTTGCGTAGCACATTTGTCTGTTTTCCCTTGTTTCTCATCTCACCGAAAAACTCGAGAAAAATTGTATATAGGCTTGGGAAAAGATTTAAATAATTAGCCTTAAGGTAACTTGCAATGGATCTTGTTAACAAAATTTCTTATCCCGATGGTTATTAATTACAGAAGTAAAATATATCTAAATAACCCATGTTAAGTGGGGTCCGATAAAACAACTACTTAAGACATCCTAGAATCTGGAAATCAAATCAGCAATAGACTATAGCAATAAAAACTAAGAAGAGTCCTAACAAACCTATTCTCCTAGCTTCAAGTGTGTCGTCTCATTTACGGCGAGCTCATATTCCAAAATCTACATTGAAACCCACTCAGTAAAATACTGACATCTCTATATAATGCATGCTCGTAGTATGTGCTTACAACATCAATACATCCTACAATGCTAAAAAAACCTAACACTAAATATCCAGCACGTAAATCGAGATCTAATAGATGAAATAACTAATAAACAAATAATATATAAATAAATACATTCATGAATAAAGAGATAAATAATAAATATATCCAAATAATAATACTCTAATTATAAAATAATAATAATATTATACTATATAAATACACACTTAAACACAAGTAAATATCACATATACTCGTGTTAGTAAACTTATAAAAAAATAAAAAAATAAATACATAATCAGTCGATAAATAAGTCAAAAAAAAACAA
Source organism: Piper longum (assembly GCA_032619315.1). Lineage (NCBI taxonomy): Eukaryota > Viridiplantae > Streptophyta > Magnoliopsida > Piperales > Piperaceae > Piper > Piper longum. The sequence goes on from JAVDBV010009591.1 coordinate 12,412, forward strand.
TTAGCTAATGTTAATTAATCATGAACAATGATAATATCATAGTTATCCAATACAAAATATGTAATTAAATACAAATAAATAATAACATACACGCAGCGAACAAATAGAAAATTAAATAAATAAATAAATAAATAATTATATAGATTAATAAACGTAAATAAGACTAATATTAACAAGTATATAGATCATTAATAATAATCAACTATCACATAAGCATCCATCATATATGACAAACATATAAATAAAAAGAAATAATTAATAATTAATAAATGAATAAATAAATAAAAACACTCATAACATCAAAATATGTTAAATAATGTGAATATTCATCTAAATTAATGTAAGAGCTCTCGAATTACAAAAAACTTTTGAAAAAGATTGGAAATAAGCTGAACCGAGTTAACTCACTAAAGATAGGAAAATGTTTGGGGCATGCTCATTTGATTGCGGACACGAACGCGGGCAAACAAGGCCAACGGCAGCGCAGCGAAGGTTGCCCTGGTCGGGATCAGCAGAGGTGTCGAGACGAAGGTGTTGGAGCTGATGATCTGCGGAGTCCGGCCACTGGCTGGCCAAAAAACAGCTGGATAGGGGTGGAAACCAGGCCAAAAATTGGGCAAAAATACAAGCCGGTAAAACCCTAACCTGAAATTGGGTACCCTGATAACTTGATTACTCGATAACGTGATTAATTGTATGTATAGCACGATAACAGGTAAGAAAACAGGTTTAATCAAAGATTAATATGTCTAAAAATTGGCACACAAGGGATCATAAAACTCCTTAAATACGGTTAAATAGACCTAGATTGCTGAGATGCTCTGAGCTCCTAGTTGTGCGGTGGCTCAACTCCTACTAAGGACAAATATATTCATCTATATTAACGTCCTGACTAGCTTACCCATGCCTACATGATATGACATACCATGCATGATGCTTATGATTTTATACAACACATTATAAACATGTATACAATATTATACAAAAATGACAAAGTGATTATCTAATCACAAATGTAGCATACTTGAAGCATAACATTAATATAACATGAAAACCCCAAAATTTAGAGACACATATCTTCAGGGATACTTGTAACACCCTAATTCGGCCCGAAGGGAAGGATTGAATCCACATATTATAATTTGGATGCTAGTCCTTGGGCTATTGCGTACAGACTTCAACGATCTGTGGAGGCTTCAGGCTGACACCAGGCTTGGTTTCTATAAAATGCATGCAAAGCTCATAGTACAAAGGTAGATCATAAACTTAAATGAATCCTACATGAACACACCTAGCCAAAATAGAGGTAGAACTCCCCTTACTACAGTTTTGAGGTCGTACATCATATTCTTTCTACTTATTTCAAGTGATTGACTTACATCTTCTTATTAGTTATATGAAGATGATGCGAGTATTTAAATAATAGTCGTGGTTAACTATTACACATACCCTACGTGAGCAAGAATTAAAGCGTTTAAGAAATTACACAACGTTGTCGAATATGAGGGCATCAAACTCTAATACCCCGACTTTACATGAGTCTTCAACTAGTGTGAACCATATGCTCCTCCAGCCACGTTACTCTAACACACAAATAACTACAGACAAATACGCTACGTGTACTTCACTTAGCTCATCATCATGTTCTAGGACTCTAGGGCTTATATACCTGCAGGCGATGGGTAGCCTTGCCCCAAAGTTTATCACCTCGTTTCAGTTCATTTGTGAACCAACCTAGAATTGTTACTAGTGTAACACCCCGTTCTGGTTCACCCCTGAACCGACCTGGAAATGTTATGGTGACCGAACCGTTTACTAATCTACTTGATTTGGTTAAGCCAACCCGGATCTCCTCTCGGCGTCTTAAAATGGTGATGCCACATGCAAAACATGGATGGAATGATTGGGTCCTTATGTAGTCCTATATGCATGCCATGACATACAAGCAAATATAGAACAAACGCAATAAATGAGAAATCCAAAGAAAAATATTTTTTTTTGTAGAAAAACGAATAGAGTTGCCCTTGAAGGTGCAATAAGGCCAACCTGTTCACAACAAGGACTTGTATTTTTTATCAAAATAATATAAAACATGACAATTTATCATGGCGTTCAATCATTATGACCCTTTGTCTTTATCTGAGCCGGGTTTGAACTCTAAAGCTCCCAGTTTATTCATATTATACTCGTTTCACAGACAGTTTATCACAACATATCACACCATGATTATCATCATTCACACAGTATCAACATACCATCATTACACATTACATCATTCTTCACGATTCTCACTAACATATATATTAAAAACTGTCAGCAACCAATGTTACCAGTTGACAAAATAACTAATATCAAACTGCCCCTCCTGTTGAATAAAAACCTCATATACTTCCTCAAAAACTCTCACAAGGGTACTAATGGGAGCCGTTGTCCTCGGGTCGAGAGCATCCCCTTTCCATACCATTCTTTTTCCATAGCAGTCTCTTTCTTTGGCCATTTCATCTATCTCTTTGTGTGGTAAAATCCTTGTATCTCAACCCACTGCATCCTCCATATTACTCTTGGTCCTGAGTACAGAGGCCGAGTACTTTCAGGCATGCGCTTTTTGTACCCTTTTTTGCCACAAGTCTAGACATGCGCTACACAGTAGTACCCGTAAACCTCCACACTTCTCCGGGTTTGAGGAACTTAAGGGTGGAGTTGTTAGGATCCCTTGGGAATGGAGTGGACGCTCACCAGTTCTAGAGCCCGCTTTGATTGGCCAGTGCCGGCTCGCGTAGCACGGTTGTCAAATTTCCCTGGTCACACATCTCAATGAAAACGAGAAAACTATATATACATAAGCTTGGGTAGGGAGTTTAATATAATAGGCCCGAAAGAAACTTGTGGTGGATCTAGTTTTCGAAAACATACTCGGGGGATCTCATTCTCGAGCGTTACTAATCTAGATATATGATCGACTAAATGGCCTGAGCTAAGTGGGATCCAATTAAACACCACTCAACTTGTCCTACAATCTATAAAAAATAAATCACAATAGAATAGAGCAACAAATTAAGGGCGAGTCCTAAACGGAGATGGTGGAAGCTTTAAGCGTGTCCATTCGCCTAGGCAGTGAACTCCTACTCCGTACTTACACATCAAATCTAGAAGCTAATGCCTGCTAACGAAAGGATGCATCAACTTAACATGAACATCACACATACAATGCAATCATTGTCTAACAATCAAACAATCATCAATGTAGAAATAACTCAAACTCATCCTATTCATACCAATTTTATTATATTTTTCTAAGTTATGTTGTAGTCCGCTAGCATGCTCAGATTTACTTTACTTAATTAGATCACTAATAATCATTCACTATCAATCAAATCGTGTAAATCATCACTTCAACCATAATCAGGCATTCATCACAACAATTAATCAATCCTAGCATGTTGTGCTAATAAATATCAATTTTAAATAATTAAATCAAATAAAATTCTATACCTACTCATCAATCACATAGTAATGGTGACAAGGTTGTGGCCAGCTCGAGTGAGGATTGGGGAGGAAGAGGGAAGAAAGAAAAAGAAGGAAGTTGGGTGAGAAGGATGAATAATGACAGTATCAGAAGTGTGGAATATATATATATCAGGGTGAGAAAAATAAACGGTCAGGTAAGAAAAATGAATAGGCAGTGGTCAAAATGAATGGTCATGAGAAAAATGAATGGTTGTTTCGTAATTTATATTTGACTAGACTCCTACTCAAGTAAAAAATAATACTAACTTGTAATAATTCTAAAAATCCAGAGAACAGGAAAACAAATCCCAAAAAATATAATACACATCAATGACATGCTCTATAACTAATAAAACACCAAAACTAGCCGTGTCGCGTCCTAATATGTTATTTGGCCTAAAAATAATTCTACAATTTAATAAAAATAAATAAAGAAAAATTTGGCATACTCTCGTATATTCTGATAACTCATTCTATTGGTGTCTTACTAGCATTATCATCAAGTACTTAGGCACACATGACTCTCATGATTCATCACACAAGAGTGGTGTAAAACCCCTATTTTTGGGTTAGGGTTTTACCTGATTTAAGTTTTCCCTATTTGGGTCAGTATCGAGTTGGTTTGAGCGAGATCGAGCCAAACTAGTTTCAGATTATGAGTATGGGCCTAAATGGCCGTATCAACATGTTATGGAGGCTAAGTATGCCCGACATGCAAATTATAAGATCATGAGTTATTAGTGTATACTGAGGTATACTGATTTGTTTTTATGTATCAGACATGATTTTAGGCCTAGATTTAGGCCGTTACGACATTTAGTATCCGTTGGGATTTTATGGGTACATCATTTGCATGCATCATATGAATTTTAAATCACTCGATTTATGCCCCTATGGGCCCAATTTGATTGAGTTCAGTGTTCGAGGCCCAT
>JAVDBV010009604.1:0-14663 GCA_032619315.1 Piper longum
CTTGGCAATTATGTTTACCACCATATGCTAACCAACTGGTTATAAGTATATATATATATATATATATATACTTATAACCAGTTGGTTAGCATATGGTGGTAAACATAATTGCCAAGTGGCAAAAAAGATTATTGCTTCTTTCTTCAAAGGCAAGGTAGGACCTCTTCTGTACATAAATTCAATTTTCTGCCCAAACTTGCAACACCCATGTAGAAAGAATATGTGGGGTGACTTTATACTGTCTATCTAAAGAAGAAAAGAGAGCCAAAAGAATCATGAAGCTTAATTGGTATTCCCAGGTTCATGAACAAGTGCAGGGATAAGGAGAGTGGCAATCTCATTCTGCACTTGAAAAGACAAAAACCAGTTATTCAAGGCCCATACCTGTGGGGTAGGAGCGTGCCATCTTCAAGAACCTACAACCATGCATCCTAAGTGATGGGAATGTTATGGCATGTTATGGGCACATATGTATTAAAATTTTGAGATAAGAGTAGTCACCTAAAAGAATCTCAGCATGCGTGTAGGAGCAGAAGTCACTCTCCAGAATATGAATAACATATTTTGAGTTGACTTTTTTGTAGACATGCTATAAAATTAGAACGATGATGAGATAGATTAGACATATGATTTGCGTTTGTTTTTTTGTTTTACTGCATGAATGAATTATATGATGCATGGATAAATTAGACTCACGCTAATGAAGTATCCGGTCCATGCATGTTTCCGCAGTACATTCGCGTTGGAAAAATATGAAAGAGGCCTGAAGATTATATCAGTAGTTGAATATCATATAAACAGTTTATAAATTATCAAATAGTTTATAATCTGAAAGAGGGCCTGAAGATTATATTAGTTCTCAAACATTGTTTATAAATTATAATGGTTTGGCTACGAACGAAGCAACATCATTTATATATTTAAACAAATTTCAAGATTTGAGAAATAAAGAAACTGGCCAAGAAAAACTTGCTTCATAGTTTTCACCTTTCTGTAATATACAAAGCAAAGAATGAATGACAAACATTTTAATCATCTTCCTCTTCATCTTCTTCTTGTCCTTGACCTCCTGCATCATCTCCGATGCCTTCAAGAAGTGAATCAACATCTTCACCTAACTCTGTCAACCTAGCACTAAGCTTCTCCACTTTGCTTTGTTCTTGCCCCAAACAAACGAGAAGATCATTCAACTCCGCCTCACTTTCCTTTTCTGCTTCTTCTCTTGCCTCAGCTCTAATTGACTCTAGATCAGGATAAGACTGCGCTCCTCCATCCCTCAAAGCCTTTACTTCCGACTCTAGACGGTAATTCACCTGCTCTAGGCTGTTATATGCATCAGATAGACTTTTAAGGTCAATCTCATATTTCCGAGCCATGTCATGGAGTTTTGAAGCTTCTAACTCGACTTTGGCTTTTTCCTGCTTCATTGCCTCCAAATGCTGTCGAGCTTCCTGGAGATCCCTGCGCAGACCCCCAGTCTGAACTCTATCCCTAGCTCCACCAAGTTTCTGGTCAGAATCAGTAACACCGCCAACTCCATTTTTGGCCAGGTCCTCAGCCAATGTTGCATTTCGACCAAGAAGGTCCTGAAATTGCAAAGGAAGCGATTCTAGATATTTGGGCTTTAGATTGTTTATGACAGCATTTGCAAGGACTCACCTAATCAGATGTTAAATTAGCGAATCCTCTTAACAAATAGGTGCCATGGAAACTCCTCAAATCATCAATAACTTCAAAAGATTGTGGGTAATTTTACATATTATGCTTTGATCAAAAACTTTTGAGTTAGGGTGTCTTTGAAGATTTCGCATACTTTCATGCATAGTTTAGTGCTTTAAGAAAGATATGTGCAGTTACCTTTTCCTATCTTCACTAACATTTTGAGAGAAATGGTAGCCATTCACCTTCAATCATCTTCTCCTTTCAACATATTATTATAGTTTACATCAATAAGTAAAACCTTCTTCAACCTCCTTTAAAAAGGAGAGGCTTAATCCCCTTGGGATAAATGACAAAAGTTGTTTACCGGATGCCCTTCCTCAAGCTCTGCGCTGGCACTACATGATCGGTGTACCTCTTCAAGTGCAACCAATTAAATTAAAAAGAAAATGAAAAAAGAAACCTATCCTATGCATTTCTGACGCTTAAAAGTAAGAATCATAGCCCACCTAAAGACTTACCTGCATTTCACAGCACTGCTTCTCCACAAATGATTTTAGTCTCTTGATGTAAACTTTATCATTCTCTCCTTCCTTTTGATCCATATCAGCAGGGAAGACAGAGACCTTACTCTTAGGACGACTATAAGTTTCCACAATGCCCTCTCTAATTTCCACCTCCAGCCTTTTGATAAAATTAACAAACTGAGCACTAAAAAGTGATGCAAGAACAAGATTCTGCTGCTTCTGATCAAGTGTTTTTCCATCATCACCATCCTCAATCACATTCATACTTGCAGTACCAGATATCATCAATGGTCTTTGTTGAGGTGTTGGCATAGCTGATATAAAATACAGACTTTTTTGCATCTCATCATATCTCAAAAAGTATGAAGCCAATCCAATCTTCTCGCTAATGGTATTAACAACAGTAAAACCATCTCTAGAGTGGTCGCTTGATTCGTTGTAAATAACACACTCGCCCAAAAGTATAGCAGCCATACCCCGTATGTACACATTCTCATTTGGGCTAGAGACTAGCTCAAGCATGTAGGTGACATGAGCTGGAGAGTCAAGGAACACTGAAACAGCAGCTGGACAATCTGCCAACCACTGTATTAATAGACGAAATATAACAGGTTTAATATGTGATTTTTCTTCTGAAGTTGTCTGTTCTTGGTCCTTGGAACTTCTTGAGGACGATGCAAGAGCCAAATATCTAATCACTTGATGCATTAATGGTTCTTTAGAACCCAGTGATGGAATCTGAAGCTCAAGGACAAGCTGCAATGCCTGCAAATGCAAACATGTTTCCATCCAATTAATACTACAGTTGAAGTTGCATTCAATATCTGACTCACAACCAAAAACAAATGCCTCAAGGGGCAAATTCACAGATGCTACAATTTTGATATTTGGAAAAAGATAAGTTGATTAGACGCCAATGGCATAACTAAACAATATCAGAAAAATCACAGCAGGCTACACAATCAGAAATATAGTCAATAGCATATAATAGATTATTTGAACTTTGTAAACCAAAAATAGACTAGAATAAGAGAGCAATATATACTAGCTTCAATTTGCAACATACTAGAATAATTTTGGGTTTACATGGCAATGAATATTGCCTCAAATTTATACAAAATCTCACAGTACACAGTAATAGCAGAAAGCTAAATATCTGATGCAAAAAAGAATAGCACAAGTTTTGGCTTTCACAATTATGGTAAATATCCTATTTGAGGTACTGCAAAAACGAAGCACATTAAACAACTGCAAAATTAGTCACCTTTTCCTTGCACGTAATATTGTCCTTGATAATGTGAGACAACACACTTGCAGCCCTGCAGCACATCTGCATCCCAAATTTCTAGAGATCAGAAAATCTTATAAACAATGTAAACCTAGTCCAGAAACTCAGAGTGCCATTTAGAGAAATATAATCTAATTGAAAACTTCAAGACATCATTATAAGTATATAGGTCAGTAATACACCATGCTCAATCATAATTGGAGTTCAAAGTCAGCAAAACTACAAAATTAATATAATAGACAAACATAGTATAAAGAACAAACAGACCTCTAAGTCTCTGTTTGCCTCATTGTAAACCAGACCCTGCAATAGCATGCTGCAAAGAGAATTTTCATATATATATATATATATATATATATATAATCAGAAAAAATTCAACAGTAAAAACAAAGAATTGTCCATGAATAACAACAATGGAAGGACTAATGGTGCTTCCATTAAAAAGAAAATGAACCTTCCAAATGGCAAATCAGCTGCATCCTCAAGCGTTAGATTAGAGATCATTAAGGTTTGAGAAGAAAAAGTTGATGCCAACAATGTTTGTCCCTCCATATTTTTCTGAAACCATAAGTGAAATTTAAAATTTGCAGAATATTAGCATAGCATAGACAGAGACATGCTAAAAGCAAACTGAATTTCTTTAGAATAGAACCCGATACAAAAGATGCCCATATAAATATTTTTTGAACAATCACATCATGATGTCTATCTAGTAACTTAGAAAGGTAGATGATGACCGTGATGTTAAAAATTCAACTCATTTTCCCTTCATTAAATGTTTGGGATATGAACAATATGCAACTTTCTATTTGCAAGTTTCTTTTTGCAAGTTTCGCACCAAAAAATTAAATGCATAAAATATACCAACAATTTAACCCAATGGAGACACATTAATGAAATCAGGATTGCAATGTATTGATTTACATCTTTGCCCTTCTAAGAAAAAGAATCAAACAAACCTCGCAGTAGCACTTGAAGACATATTCGGCGGCTAGGAATTCTTCAGTGCTGTCTGTTCGCAAGACGATTCTTAGAAGTGAATTTAACGCAGGTTCAGTATGTGGATCCTCTCCAAGTAATTTACCAGACAATATGCTGAGATTTTGGGGATTTTTAATAACAAGATTGCCAATGCAACGCAATGCCTGATACACATGTAAGAAATGTAAACCAAACACATATGACTAATTAAAAAAAAATTCCAAAAGAAAAAAGGCTTCTAACAAGTATATCTGAGATTAAGAGACATCAAGTGAAAACCGCAATCATTAATCCTATGTGCACATATTTAGTACAAGATCTCTCACTTGCAAAACCTGATTTGGAAATTAAATGTCCAAAGTATCATCAAAAGAGAAAACCAAATGACCCAGGTTGGACACCGTAATGCAATTACAGCACAAGAATACACAAAGATTATGGTGCTTCTAGCTTGTAGACAGATGAGAACCAAAATTCAAACTGCTATATAAATAGCACTTAAACGTACCGAACATCGTACAGGTACCGGTGCCCACCTGCTTTCAACTCCTACGAGCAACAAATAATCCAAAATTTTCTTCTGAATGGAAAAAAGTTGCAACTATGAGAACCAGTACGCAAGCACTAAAATATGCACTAGGAAAACTATAGGCTAAGAAACAAGCACCTGAGCGAGTACATTTTGATTTGAAACCCTATTTCCATCTTTTGCAGGATCAGATTCAGGAACTCCCATCAAAAGCAGATCAATGGTTGATAATGCACAGAGCAAATTTACTGTCTACTGGCATTGTTTCGTAATGGAAGGAAAACCAGCTCATACAGTCAGCATATATTATCCAAAGCATATGGACTTTTACCAATTATTAAGTTCTCATACATTTTCTACCATCATATACCTTTTGTTGAGTGAAATTGTATGCACTTCCCTTGCGAAGTTTCAGCAAGGATATTAGCGGGTCAAATCCTACAGTTTCTTTGAGCAATAGCTGTGTAAAAAATGTAAAATGATTGCAAAAAAAAATCCAATAAGAAAAGAAATTACATTAAAATAGTTTGACATGCAAAACCTGATTGGAAACATTTCCACGAAGGAGATTGTTCAGTAATTTAAGGCAATCCTGTAAAGTAATACAATCTGTGAGAACCATTACTCTACTATAAATGGGTCCAGTCATGGATTAGCCAGGACAACTTTTAAGGCCAGCGTAGGAAATGGCACACTTCACTTGCTGAATTGCAATGTTTCTCATTTTTTTTAAAAGACTATACATGCAGAAAGCTAGATCGGGATAATCATAATTTCAAAAATTGTGAAAAAGAAAAAAGAACTATATCCAACTTTCACCCTTGTAGGCATGGGTAACTTGAAACATTTTTTTTTTAAAAAAAGAAGAAGAAGAGGATATGAAAAAAGAAACTAGAGCCCAAGCTATTGCATAGTAAAGCACATAGGCAAAGAACTCACCTGAACAACAACACCACCTTCTGAACCTCCTTCTTCTTTAATAATGGTAAAGATCTTGTCAAAAGCACCCTCAAAAACCACAATTTTTTGGATTTCCTAAACAAAAACAAGGGATATATCAATTTTGACTAAGAATAGGGAGAGTATGATAATTGTTGAGAAGAAATATACCTCTGCTTCCCGCGTCAAGTGTGTAAGAAGCAGTAAAGCTTCATTTCGAATAACCTGGCATATAAAAGTAATAAATTAAGGAGAGAAATATTCAATACAACTCAAGAGCTGAAAGAGTATGCATGATCAGAAATAATTTAGGAATTTTTTACAAGCAAGAGCTTCTATTTTCTCCATGAAAAAGCTTAAAACAAACTATGCTTAATAGTAATGGACATAGGAAATGAACATGAGAAAATGACAAGAAACAAAGTATAAAGCCCATAACAAAAAGATCCTATGAGGGGATCAGATTTTGAGTTTTTTATACATGGACCATTTTGATAAGTAGAAACATAATGACTATGGACTTCCTTCACAGTGTGCAACGTTTTCAATGAAAATAATGATTGAAGTCGTGCTTAATGCTTAAAAGGTAATAAAGATGCAAACATATCATACTTCACGATCTGCAAGCATGTCCATCAGCAGAGTTGTTCCACGAGGAATAGACAGAATTGCTTCTTGTAACCTGGTATATTTCACAAAGCATTTAGGCACCATAAAAGAAATGGAAATACAGGCGTACAAAAAGCAGTTATCCATAGGATTCACCTAGAAGGGGAATGTGTAAGTAGTGCTGTCAAAAGTTGCAAGGTGTAGTACCGGACATAGAAATCATCCTCTGACTGACACAACAACAAGAGACGCAATTATTTATGCAAAACAAACACACACACACACACACACACACACACAACCTAAACTAACAGCAGACTAAGGAAAATACAATTAAGTCAGAATGTTTCACTCACCAACAAACTCAAAAGGAGAGAGATGCTATCAGACTCCCTAGAAAGGAGGTCAGAGTTCAACAAAGCCGGTTGAACATCACTTTTTGGTCCATGAGCAGACTCAAGCGGACTTAGGGCAGCTACAAGAGTTTCTAATGCACCACGAACCTGCATAGAAAAAAATAAACAAAATAGTTGATACGATTATACGAATGCAGGAAGAGAACACTAATGAATCTTTATGATTAGTGCATTTTAACTTATGAGATACGATCAATGACAATATCATTCCACACCTTAGGATGAAATTTGAAAAAGATAAAGTAAACAATATGCAAGTTATAAGGCGAAAAAGGATGAAATAATATCCAAAGAAATGAAGAAACTAACCATTTCAATATCATCACGCTCTTCCCTTAGGACACTTAGAAGCACAGGAAAACCTGCATACAAAACCAAAAAAATGGTAAACAATACAGAAAAGATATAGAACTTAGATAAAAATTATTGAAAAAATTAGGAATCAACCCATTGCTCCAAATGACAACTGAGCAGGCTGGGTTTCAGACACAATTGACTGAAGCTCAGCCATAGCGGTTCGTCTGTCCTCTGCCAAGGTCCCATTGCTAATACGATCAAGCAAGCGTTCAACATAACTATTTAATTGGTTCCAAAAAAAAAAATGAGTTAATGCATGGCTAATAGCAAAATGATACTTCCTTCAAATGAAAATCAAGCTCTTTTTGTCATGCCTGATTTTTTTTTGCCATCTTATATGGGCGTGAGACTCTATATCTTTGATCAAGCTTATCAGTGTGACATCTTTTTATAATAAAATGCTAGCACTTTGTACTAGGATCATATTTACTTGTAATTGAATAAATCTAATCATATCTGAGTCTCTAATCTCTTGCCTAACTGCAAGGTGGTTGGGCTGAGTATTCGAAAAAATATTCAATAAGAACACATCATCTTAACTACAAGTAGATAGTCACATAGAATCAAATCGATAATTTTCTGAAATCACTTATAAAATTCTTCGAAAAACATCACTTAAAATGTGCACTTCAATCAAACTCTCTTTGAAATTCATTTGATCATAAATCAAATTTTGACAAAATATCTTTGATGGAAAACATTCGGTACATCATTCAAAACTTAGTTTCAAAATCATAAAAATCCTTTTGAAATTGATATTATTCTTCAAATCAAATCATGAAAGTTCTCCGCCAGATACTAAGGCGGTGCACCCATGAGTTTGTGTTGCACTGAGAGTAAGGTCAAATCAATCTCATCATAAATTATGCATCACGAGTCATAATTCATAAATCATATGAAGGGAAGTGCAAGCTGGAAGTTCATTGGCTAATCCTATTTCAAGTGCCAACGGTGCCACACATGAAATGAAGGCATCATAGTTCATAATCGTAATCGCATGTAATTTTAGAGCACGCACCATAACTGCTCTCATCAGTGACCCACTAGAAATAAGGCAGTATCGTATGATATTCAACTTTTATGACAAGGATCCACAGGGCATTTATCATATCTTTTCATCTTTTTGTAGTCATCATCATTGAATCTTGAGTATCAATCTCTCTGCCTAGTGAAACTATTGTCATAATCAATCGTAGAGTTTTCTTTGAAGAAAAATATAAATTATCGATAAAACATTATGAAATCCATCAATCTTATTTTCGTTCAAATCTAGTCAAATCATCTTTGAAATCATTCAATCAATTATTAAAACGATTGATCGTAAAACCTCTTTGAAAATCGATATACATAAGTCATCAATTTATAAAATGTGAAAACATCTTTTCCAAATCATACATACTTCAAAAGTCATTCTAACACGTAATTGAAAACAATTAGGAAAGACTATCACATTACATCCATATACTATCATGGTTTGTTCCTTCAACTAGTTTTGACCATCTTTTATCTCAACACTTCATCTTACTTGCATCATCTTCATATTTATTTTCAAACGAGGATTCTATCTCACCATCCTTTATTGAATTTTATGTTAACATCCTCACCTTTTTTTATGCATTTTATTTATTATAATGTGTCTTTTCTTTTAGATTGCATTGTTATCTTGCATTCGTAATTCCAAGGACATGCTTTCAAAGTTAACTATAGTTAAGCGATCTTAGCTAGGCCACTGACGTGCTTAATTCTACAATATTTCCATGTTAGCTTTACTAATATTGCCTATAAGCTAGCATCGATGGCTCTCGACTTCCGCTGCGCATTCTAATTGTCTAATTATTCTTCATTCTGACTTGATTATAAGGCTATGGGCACATTTATCCTTAGCTTGGTTACAAGTTTCCGGCCATCATTCTCATCCATATCTATTTTATTACATAAAGCTTGTTCATTGACCTAATTTATTTTGACATACATTTTTTGCGTACTCCAACACATTATTTAAAACTCTTTAACTGTTCCTCTTAGATGGACCTGCATGTTCATTAATACCTTAAATATAAGTCTCAACCATATCAACCTCTCTTAAATCTTAGTCTTTAGATTAATCCTTCCATGATTCTTTGCTGGTTCATGACATTATTCATGATGCTTGGGTTATTATTATTTAAAGTGTTTATATATAGATTCACTTTAATCTTATATTTATTCGACCTTATACATTTAGTCATGTTCCCTTATCCGAGTTTACAAGGCCATTCTTCAAACCTTCATGACTAATTTATATTCATAGCATCATCTTTATTTTATCTCACATCTCCTTTACTTCTAATTGGTCATATAATTACTGTCCCATTTGCTCTTTTATCCTGGGTCCTAGGGTAAACTTAGATTTTTCCAAAAGACTTACTCTAGATTCATTAATTTAATCTTGATTTATTCCCTTGAGAAGGTTACTTAGTCCATCAAAATGAATAATCATGTTTTTCATTTCTAACTCATTTTCTTAGTCAACATGCTTCATCGTTGTTTTAGCTTAAGACTTGGTAGATCAAATGGTTTTCAAGTTATCATATCATTTTGCTCTTTAATCTATTCGATTAACTCTTAAATAGAAGTAATAGTCATTTACCTTCTCTTTTCTCTATTCAGCTGCTATCTTCCTTTATGTTCTACTTAATATTGTATATAGAGATTCACATATTACTTACGAGTGATTTATTATTTTCCATCACCTTCTTTCTTATGCTTGCTTCTAACTTTTCATTCTTGTACTAGATTCTTACGTATATAACTTTTATGAATAAACCATGTATGCATATGAGATAAAATCGATAAAAAAAATCATCATATTGGAAGAGAATCAATCAATAAATCACATATGTTCAAAACTTTATGAAAATCTCTTTAATACCATAACATCTTGCAAAACTAGTTTCAAACTCATTTTTGGAATTGAAATCATAGAAATGGAAAACTTCGAAGAAGAATCATTTACATCATGAGAATATCTAAACATAGCTAGAGATGAATGTTCTTATCTATTCTCCTGGCTAAAAACTCTTTCAACTAGCTCCTCTTAATCTTCCTCCCAGCCTTCCACTTCTAGGTTCTTCTATTCTATCTCCCAACATCTCTGTCTATAGTTTTTCAGTTACTTTTTCTTTACATTATTAGAACTTTATGGAAAGGGCATTTTAATAATTTCACATTTTCTTATAACCAATTAGACTTCGCTGCCTCTGTTAACCAATTAGATTCACCTCCCTTATTAACTAATCAGATTTTGCCGCCCATTTAAACCAATTAAAACTCGCTAGATAGATTACTTCACTTAGAAGTTATCTTAACTTCACCCATAAGTCTTCTAGAATTTTCCTTTAAGAAGCTTTTGGAGGGCCTATTTTAGTCTTTTCCATCTCCACCTCCATTCTTATCCAATTGTTTACTTAGCCAATAATTATTTTAGCAACTTCCACCAGGTTCTTCTAAAATATTTCATCATTAACTAATCTTTAATTATTTAAACTCTAAAATTAATCGATGAAAATTCGGGATATTACACTTTTACTATATACCCTTAGATTTTGCAGACAAAATGGATAATCTATAAAATACTTTCTTTTCCTTTCTAAGTAAAAAAAAGGTAACTGATAGATTTTTTGGGAACAGAACATTGGAATGTGGAATAAAAATGAAATGCAAACAAACATACAAGCATTGGCTGCCAAATATTCAGCTAATTTCATTTTTTACCATTTGCAAATGTTAAAACCCTAGCTATAGGACAGTAATATTAATCTTTCAAAGGCTCAAGTAAATTATAATTAGTTAATTTGTTTCATAGAAATCTAAACAGCCATATCTCAGCCAAGATTTTCTATGTCAGACATCAGTATCGCGTCAGACAATAAGCGTGACAACATATCAGAGACATGTCAGAGATATGCCGGAGATATGTCGAATTTTCTCATAGAATTTTAACTTTTTTCTTCGTGACAAAATTAATAGTAAGAAATGATGTAGAATAAAAAGAAGAATTTAAGTTAAAAAAAAGATAATAGCATAGATAACATGTATTAAATTACATATGGGTCATTCAAATAATAGATCATATACTATGATATAAATGATAAAACGTGAACTCCAAACAAGAAATTTAGATAGTTATGTCAAAATATAATGCACAAAAACAAGAGATGTGCCAACTCATATTTCAAGATCATCACCATCATGTTCATTTTATGAAGAATTTGTGTAATTTGCTCAATAAAAAATCATTTTGTTGAAATCCAATATTGAGTACCTTAATTCACTAAGATGTCATAGACATATTGCCAACATATCTAAAATTAAGGCAATATAAATATTACCCTTCAACATTGTGTTGGCAATTCAAAGATATAGATATGTCATAGGCATATCAAAGATATATCGAGATATTGCAAACCTTGATCTCAGCAAAATTATCATCTGTCTCGTCATACAAATGAATAGCTAACATGATGATTGTGTTTTAATCAAACAGGGTTATGTTAAGGTTCAACAAATAGACACATTAAAAAAATGCATTCAAGATCTAGATTTCAAAGAAATTCAACCTTCATTATTCAACAAAGCATACTTAATATCTCTTGATACGTTTTCAGAAATTTTTACAATTGTCAAAATTACGAATTCCAAAATAATAGTTGAGTAGGAAAAGTAAATGAAACCATAATAGTGACATATACTGGTAGAAATGGATGCACTATATTAATAACAATCAGAAATGCATCCTCAAAGGAAAGTGCCTATCATGTAATGATTAAAAACATAAATAAACATAAACGACAGCATCCTGATTCTGATAAAATTACCTATCCTCGCTGGAAGAGTTTTCATTTCCAAAAACAAGCCCGCCTACTCCCTGCACAAGACCCATCAGCATAGCAGTCACAAAATTACAAGTCACAATATAAAAACTCATAACATGTCTGTAAGCTAATTCATTTGCAGGAAGTAACTGCCATATATTGACTGATCCCTCCTAGATCTCTTCTGTCAATCTATCCAAGACTGAGCCAAGATACAAAAAAGGGAACAACGTGACCAACTCATTGCAAAATCAGCATTGTCTCTTCTAATTGATAATAAAAAATTAAAATGTTGCACCTCTTTACAATTGTTGAATTTAAACCATTGTTGGGTCTTCTTTTTAGTTACTTTTTTAAGATCAACTCATCCTTTGCAATTTATATTTCACTCAAACAATTAGCTAGTAATCGCCCAAATGTAAGATGCAGACTACAAATTAAGTTAATTAAGAAACAGTAAAAATTGCTGCTCAGCAGATACTGGCAACATTGTTCAAGTGGTAACACTCACTGAATGATAACTAGCGAATGTTGTGCTTTGATAATAATTCAACAGCTATCCCATTTTTTAACATTCTATTATCTATTATCAATTAAATTGCCCAAACATTTTTCATCCTCATTGACTCTCCCGCTGTCAAGAGCAAAGATAAACTCTAAAGTTATAACGCATATGACAACATTTTTAACTGCCCTTTATGATCCCAGTAGTGACAGAAACTTGAACGAATAGTCCCACAGGTGGAATAAAGCTTCCTAAGTTCAAAGACAGTTCCATTTACAGCCTAGCAGACAATGAACTACAGATAGAAAATTACTCAAGACTTTCGATTGTAATGTGCTTTATGGCCGTGAACTACATATAATGCACAAAATGTAGACAACCACAAACCCCCCCCTCCCCCCCCGCGAAACGTCAACTTTATCAAACCCATACAATTCACCTAATGCAGCAATCTACGCCTACAGAGACTAAAACGTCACAACGACAAAGGATGGTGCAAAACATTATACCTGAGCAACGCCCTTGAAATTGATCGGACCAAGCTTGAAGTCCATTGCACTCCCACAACCCCAAAAAAAAAAACAAAAGCTTCTACCAAACAATCAACACCTCAAATCCTCCTCCACGCACCAATCCAGCGCCAATACGCACAAAGTCCCGGACTTTCCCCGCAACAGAGCCACAAACCTTCAAATTGGAAGATAAAATCGTAGAAAAATCGGTACGAGACGATTCGAAAACCTGCGAAGAGGGGATCCGAGAATGCGTCGCAGACATACCCGACCGTGACCTTGCAATTGATCTTCGTCGGGGCGAGGAGGGAGAGAGATCGCGGCACCAAGCCAGTCGGAAGCTTGACTTCGCACGAAGTGGGTCGGGGGCGTGGAGGATGACGCGAGATGCACAGTGAATAATGGGTCCCATGTTGGACCCCATGGGGGAACGGTTAAGACGGGATCAGATTAATCATAGATTATTAACATAATCAGGTTGCTTAAACTTCATCGCTTAGTTACTTTTATTTTTGAAATAACTTATATCAAACATAAAAATAATCAACTTGAGAAACCTAAAACAACTTTTTTTATGCGACTAGAGAACACACTTGCAAATAAAATGGAATATTTTAAGTGAGCTTAACTAGCCCGAGTTTTTATTATGATCAAATACAATAATTATAAATATGTATTTTCTTATATCATGTTAGGACTATAAATTATGAGTCGTGTAATACACATTTCCAAAATATATTTCTAAGTAAACGACTTATATTATTTAATACTCTTACATAAATATAATAACTTCTCAAATTAAAGTTTTGAAGTATAAATAGCATTTCGTGTACTTGTTGAAATATATTGAATAATATCTCGAATCTACATCTAAATATTTTATATAATTTAAATATTATAAATAAATATGACCTTATAACACTTTGCAAACACGCATGATATGCATGAATATTTGTTGAAGACTTCACCTGACCACATGAATCACTTTGGGCATTTAGGTTTGCAAGTTAGGGGGCAAGTAGCTTATATCAAATATATTATTAGTTATCATTTTCGCTGTGTAAGATAATAACTATTTTTAATTATTAATAAACTAAGCAAATTTCTTTTATTGAATAACATTTTGTTAAATTTCTCGTTTGTTCTAGGCATAAACAAACTTTGGTTAAATTTAAAAAAGTGGGAGCAAAGAAATTGTTAATTCAATGATGCAAAAATCGGTCAATTTAAATTAGATTGAAAAAGAAGGTAAATTAGATTTAAGAAGATTTGATTTGCGAATTGATTCAAACCAATTTTGAAATTGGCCGATTTGAGCTGATTCTAGACTGCAACTAGAGACTAAGAAGGGGGAGGATGAGGCAACGAGGGTGAGTAGTGGGGTAACTAGGGGGGTGGGACACGGGGGCGGCGACAAGGTGCTCGGCGGATGGGGAAGGGGGTGGGAGGGTAGGGTAGGAAGGGGGGGGGAGGGGGGGGCAAAAGCGG
>JAVDBV010009604.1:14683-25438 GCA_032619315.1 Piper longum
GTGGGGTGTTTAGGGACTTAGGGGGAGTAAATCGAGAAAAAATATAATGAGGGGCATTATTATAATTAAAAATTGAATTGCCTTCTATTTGAATAAAAAAATAATAACTAATTATAAATAATTCAAAAAACCCCAAAAAATATAAAAAAATATCATAAAATATAATATTCATAATAATATCAAAATAACATTAATACATAACTTTTATATATTTAAATTATAAGTTATCAAATTATTGTATATGACTGATTTAGATTTTTTTAGAATGATTCAGTGACTCATTCAAAATTGATTCAAATTTCGAATTTTGAAACTGTGATTGTTATAGCAATTTAATTTGATTTTTATAAAAATATTGCAAAATGTAATATTATTAGAAAAATATAAGAGTTTTTTTACTAAAAAGGGGTAATTTTTTTATATTACCAAGAAGTGGGAAAATTAGATTTAATTATCAGAAAAAAGGAAAAAATTGAATAATCTAAAATTCCCTCGTTTAAAAAGTTAAAAAATAAAATTTAAGGGGAATCGACAAAATGTTGGTTACCCCTACGCCTTAATACCAGCCATCTTTAACCTATGGGTTGCAAAAGACATTTAGATAGTCCTGGCCATCACCATCACCGATTTATTTGTGAATAACTTATTTTTAAAAAAATTATTTTTTAATGAAAAGGTCATTTTTAAATTATAATATTTTTTATTTTTTATAATTATACTTTATTTTCTCATACACGGTAATATCATTTTTCTTTTATAAGAAGTTCAAAGAACTAACAAGTTTTAATGCTTTGAAAAGAAAAAGGCCGCCCTTTACCCGCTTAGTACCCGCTCAACCTGCCCACTATTCTTTTAAGAGGCCAGTCGGAGAATCTGCCCGACAAGACTTGCCAAAAGGAGACTTGCCGGGGAAGGCAACCGAGTAGCGCCGCCGCCGGCCAACTACCGCTTGGTCGCCGGCCAGCCACCGCCATGGATGCCTGCCTCCTCCTTCACCACCGCCTATGCACCCCCCTCCGCCGCCTCCCTCTCCCCCTACCCCGCCGCCGCCAAACCCCTCCCCTCCTCCTCCCTGCCCGCCGCCTCCGCCTCCGCCTCCGCCCCCACTGCACCCCGCCTCTTCCCGACGCCGTTATCCACGTTCCTTCCCCTTTCCCCTCCGATGCCGCCTCCGCCGCCTTCGACGTCGGCAACGACGTCGCTCCCCCCTCGAGGGAGCTGTCCTACGATGCCGGCGTGGGCGAAGACAGGGTCGAACTGGGCGGGGACGGCGGCGGGCTATGGCGGCAGGTAGTGAAGATTGCGAAGTTCGCCGGCCCCGCGGCCGGGCTGTGGATTTGCGGGCCGCTCATGAGTCTCATCGACACCGCCGTCATCGGCCAGGGCAGCTCCGTCGAGCTCGCCGCATTAGGTTAGCTCGTAAAGTAAATGAAATGGTGGATTTGCTGTTTTTTGTTCGGTTTCTGGTAGGTAAAAAATTTAGCTTTTTGGTGTTTTTGGGTGAGGAGGGCCGGCGACGGTGGTGTGCGATTATCTAAGCTATGTGTTTATGTTTCTGTCGATTGCTGCATCTAACATGGTGGCTACTTCACTCGCCAAACAGGTTTGGTTCTTCTTACTTTAGCTGCTTTTGTAGTCTGTAGCTTAGTATATATGTGAAGATACTACTTGTTTAGGAATTGGACAATTGGTGGAGTGAGTAGTTTTGTGTGAGGGAATGCAGGACAAGGAGGAAGTGCAGAACAATATATCATTGTTGCTGTTCGTGGCTCTTGCCTGTGGAGTGGCAATGCTTCTTTTTACGAGGTTGTTGGGATGCCGGATGCTGACCAGTAAGCCTTTCAAATGTTTGATTGAGAATTGAATGCCTCGTTTCATGTTAATGTAGTAGAGCATATGCTATTTGTGCGCGTTAGTTTGTTTTTTTTTTGTCTATTACCAGATAAATTTCCTTGCTATGAGTTTTTCTTATTTCTTTTTGTAAATGACGGTTGTTAGTTCTAATTTACTGTGAATGCCATTATTGCTCTCTATTCTTTTCCCTAATCTACTATATCCGTACATCTTATGTACTTGAACAGCTTTTACTGGCCCAAAAAATCTGCATATTGTGCCTGCTGCAAATACTTATGTTCAGGTTTGGTAATTTCTGTTCTAAAACTTGGTATATCATCATCAGTTATCTAGTTGATAATTTTGTACGATCCATGTTGGTGTTACTGCCCAAGATAGAATTTTATGAATCACTGTTTCAACTGAGCCTATGCCATATGTTAGTAATAAGTCCGGCCTTAAATCTCACATTAGGCATAAGGTTGACTTGGTGAAAGGTAATGATATGGATTGTAAGCCTCCTATATGCAACTTACATTATGATGCAATAAAGGCAAAACAGATAAAGACACATTTTTTCCATATTTTACAATAATCAGTTGTGTGTCTCTTTTGATGTCATAGATAAGGGGTCTTGCATGGCCGGCAATTCTCGTTGGTATGGTTGCTCAGAGTGCAAGGTACCCATCCAACCAAAAATAATCTTTTTTTTCTGATTTGTTATATGGTATAGTTTTCTTCAGGTGGTCTGGAAAGATGCTATCTCTTATAACACGTGTTAATCAGTACTATGTAGTTCAGAGTCAATATAAAATTTTATGCCAATACTTGTAAATAATCATGGTGAATTTGCCTAGTAGTATCATGAATTATTTTTCTCAATGAGATTGCTTTCTCTCGGTAAGCCACCTCGATACTTCAACACCCTTATGTCCACAGTTATTTTGTTTCTACAGATGCCAAAAGGGTGTCATAAATCTCGGAGCTTGACAAACTTAAATCTAGAATTAGTAATTCTACTAGTGATAACATTGTGTTAGCATTCTCTGGTTCCTTATATAATACTTCTTCCTTCAAACAGTCTTGGAATGAAAGATTCGTGGGGTCCATTAAAGGCTTTGGCTGTTGCAAGCATTGTAAATGGATTTGGTGATATTCTTTTATGTACTGTCTTGGGCTATGGTATTGCAGGTGCAGCATGGGCAACCATGGTATCTCAGGTATATTTTAATGAAATTCCTTGGAAATTTGATGTGCTCGGCAGAAGCTGATTAATATCAATCATAAGTGAGTTTGCATAGACAGATATTTATGTTTTCTTGAATTAGGTTGTTGCTGCCATTATGATGATTGGGAACTTGAATAGAACCGGGTACAATGCTCTTGCAATGTCTGTACCCTCTTTGGATGAGATCTGGCAAGTATTTGCGCTTGCTGCTCCTGTGTTTATTACAATGATATCAAAGGTTATTTTTCATTGCTAATGCTTTGTTCAACATTATTATGTTCTTGTACAGTTTGAAATGATAGTGTGTGTTATGCAGGTAGCATTTTATTCCCTTCTTACTTACTCTGCTACATCCATGGGAATCATGACTATTGCAGCTCACCAGGTATTTATGGTTTTTAGAGATGATCAGCTATATGCTAATTCTTTATCTTTCTTGCTTGCTCTAGAGTTTTAATCACACTTCATGGTTTGTCTACAGGTTATGATTGGAGTCTATTGTATGTGTACCGTATGGGGTGAACCTCTATCACAAACTGCACAATCGTTCATGCCTGAACTGATATATGGTTGTAATCGTAACTTGACAAAGGTTTGGCTTGTTAATAGTTACTTAAAGCTTGTGCATTCTATTTTAAGGAAGCATCCATGTTTTTGATCTATGTATTATTTTTTTATTCTCATAGTATTGTAAGCATTTATTGGATCACACATACTTCTGGAATCTGGTACATCTGAACCATTGATGTCATAGTCATTTTAATTGCGTTTGAATTTGTGTTCTGTCACTTTTGTGTTGTTACTTTATGATGTATTTTCTGAAAGAGCAGTTATAAATCACAATAGTAAAAGAAAAGGATTGGATTGAACATATTTCTACATTTTTTACCTTAAAGTTGTTGGTTCTAAAGGAGGAAGGCTGATGTAAAAAACGGTATCAGACCTTCAACATTATGCTGTTTCATCCCACATGGATCCCATAAAGTGGAAGAAGAAGAAAGTTGTGTAGACAGAATGACGTTTATGTCTTTGAATTTTTGCATTAAGTACTTTCTAAACACTCTCATTCTAATTCAGGCTAGATCTCTGTTGAAGTCACTTGTTGTTATTGGAGCAATTAGTGGATTGGTATTGGGGGTAATTGGCACTTCAGTGCCCTGGCTATTCCCCTATATCTTTACAGCAGATGCCAATGTCATTAGAGAGGTAGTGCTGAAATCTACTATTTACTCAGCAGAAATTTGCTCATTAACTATATCACAATAGCAAGTAATTCATGTTACACTTTTTTTATGTGTTCGTGCAGATGCATGGTGTGTTGGTTCCATATTTTATTGCCCTGGCTGTAACACCTTCGACTCATGGCCTTGAAGGAACTTTACTAGTAATTTATATGGCTACTTAGTGACATCTTTCTGTCGCTTGTCTTAATTCTCTTTAATGAAATAAGATTCTGCCAACACAATGAATTTTGCTAAGACAGCAGGAAAGCTTCTTCATATGATGCCTTTAATTGTTTGTAATGCTTTCATATGAAACATAGGACTTTATGCTTTTTCCATACAATAATAGTAGTTTTTGGATGATGTTTTACCTGGAAGCATGGATATTAAAAGGGCTAGAAGACCAATTAATGCCAAAACAATTTTTTTTAATGATTTATATTTTTGCTATTTCATATACCGTAACTCATAAAAATTCCTCTCTTTTTTTGGCACTTTTGATCTGCCTCTTTTTGGTCTCTGTCTTAGAATTCATATATATAGAGAAGTCCTCGTCTCAATAATAGGTTGTATGTACGAGCATTGTAAACCTTCTACTAAGCTGAGTTTATCTATGTAGGCTGGTAGGGACCTCAGGTTCTTGAGTTTGTCAATGACTGGATGCTTCTGTTTAGGCGGTCTTCTCCTAATGGTAACTATCATCCTTGCGTTTCTTGTTTTGTCAATGTCTCAAAATGGGCATTTGTTTCATGACACCTATTAGGAAGCTATAAGATGACAATAATGTTTGCATTTCAGCCCATGATCCTTCGTTATTTTTTTTTTTGACGACAATGATTTTTTTTACTGTTTGGTATGTCAGCTCTTGAATAGAATTGGCGGTTTACCAGGTTGTTGGTGGGCGTTGGTAGCATTCCAATGGGTAACGTTGATTCAACCATAATGCTAATATGTCATGTGTGAAAATAATCGTTAAGAAATGAAATGTACCTTAAACATCTTCTGCACTTTGTCGATAGAACTGCTTAATTTGCATTTTGTGCATCAGAATGGAAGATTAAAAAGGATTGTCATTTTTAGGCACGGTTTTCTTTGGCCTTGAGTCGGCTTACCTTACGCAATGGGATGCTATACTCAGAAGAATATGATCAAGATATTAGTGGCATGGTGAAGGTGACCTAGGGGATAAATCATATCCCGTTCATTGGTAAAAGCTTGGAATTGGTGAACACAGGCACTTCATATATATTAGTACTGTACGGCACATTGCCCTCAAGAAACTGTAGCTGCAGAGAAAGACGAAGCTCTTTGCGTCTGATTCAACATGATGCTGTTTTTGTGAGCATCCTCAGATTCACACTGCTCAATTTATAGGTAGTGCAAGCTACTGTAATGAGAAGAAACTACATGAACAGGAGGTCTTCATTGTGGCCTTGCACTTATATATTTTTTATGTATGAAATGGAGAAAAAGTATTATTGCTAAGCTTAGGAAATATGAAAAGATTTACTCCTACAGCTATTGACAATTTCCTGGAATTGCTTCCAAGGTGACCTGTCTAAGTCGGTTGTAGCTTGTTCATCTCTGAGTATGATGAGTTGAGTTAATTGATAATTGGTATTCAAAATTATCCAATTTTCATTGCAACTTAAAATCTCCTTATTTATCTCTACTTCCTTAATTTAAATATAATTTACAACCAATATAATTTTAAAAACTACAATTTCTCGATTCCTTGTACATAAAACAAAATAACCATAAATTGTTAATTATATTCTTATATTTAAAATTACTACAAAATTGTACTTTTATCAATTTATGTATGTAGGTATGCATTATGAAGAGACTATAATTTTCTTTTCCATTAAATCGAACTTATTCTATTTAAATTGAATTTAAAAGACTTTAATATTTTAGCTGCAGCTAATGATATTTTTTATCTATGAAATTTGTAATACTACTAATTTTAGTTAATTAATAAAGAACTAATTATAATTTTTCCCAAAAATTCTCTCATAATTATTAGATTATTACGGGTAATCGGGTCGTGGCCGCATATAGCTGGCCGAGGAGCGCCTTCTCCCCCCAACCCGCCCAATTCTCGTCGCCGCCGCCGAGGCCATCGCAAGCGGCGTCCGAGCGTCTCCTCCGAGTCCTTTGTCTCCGTATGTATAGCTTTCGCCTTCGCTCACAAGCCCCAATTGATGACGACTCAACCCGGTAACGAGTGTAGCTCTGTGTGCAACACGGATGCATTGGATAGAAAGCTTCCTTTTTGCTAGTTTTTGGAAGTGAGGAGATTGTTGGAACAATGATTGTTGTGAAATGTCAATTGTGGTGCGAGGTTTGAGAGTGTTGGCCCGGTTTATGATGAGTTTGAGGCTTGCTTAGGTTGTTTGGTATGATGAATGCTTTCTCCTTTCGTTAATTTTTTTTGGGATTTTTTAGTTTTTATGTCAAAATATCTTCTTTTAATGGTATAGAAAAATATCTTCTTTGTTCTCTTTTAGATTTGTGAATTTATAGGAAGGCTTTACTTATGTTAGTTTGGTTGTTGTAATACTAGAATCTGGAAATTCTCCGTGCTTGATTTTTACTGTGATTTTGGATGCTATACAGCGGAAAGTTCGTTTTTTTTTTGGGGAAAAGGTTATACCCATTTGCAAGTTGTATTAATTCATAGATCATTCTGATGAAACGTTTTTGTTTCAGGTGTAGTGTGCACTTCCTCCAAAAGGTTGTCATCTAAAAAAAACTACAAGGAGAAGTTGTTTCATAGGAAGTGAGTATCTTTCAATAAAACTATAGAGAAAATCTCATTATAATCATTTTTTTTTAAAGTGAAGCCCATTGCAATAAGAAAAGCTTGAATCTTTCCGTATTACCCTTCGAATCCCAATCAATTTTAAATTTCTATTCACAACCGATGAGTTTCTGACCTTCAGGCAATAGGACAAGATCCTAAATGTCATGTACTTATAGTTTTATTCATGTTATCAATCCACTTTTGAGAATTAGAACTTTATATAACTTGATGGAAGTTGAATAAATTATCTTCTTCCCTCTAGTGGATCTCCTTATGACATTTATTTTGAGATAATTGAGTTTGTTCCTCATGAGAAAGATTTTCAGCATTGTCTTGTAGTAATGCTTTTGAACAATGTTAGAAACGAAACCCCAAGTCTGATCATTGCAAATAAATACCTCATCAAAGAAAAAGTCTAGCCTTATTTCTTCTTCAACCTCAATCTTCTCAAAGTCCTTGACATTTCTTTGAAGGAAATTTTGTCATAAGAGATTTTTTGTCCTAATTTCGTAAGTTAAATTTGTCCTAATAAAAAATTTCCAAGTGAGTATTTTTTATTCTTAATTTTTGCTTCAAATTACTCTTCTTGCACACTGAAGAAATGACCTCATCAAGAGATCATTAACCTGACTTTATATTGGTGCCAAATGTGAATTCTAACCTTAATGCACGAGCAAGTCATTTGACAACTCTAACTTTAGTGCCCTTAATTTTTGAGTAAGATGAGACATCTTAATGATGTACCCCCTTATACTTTATTGCCTTGAATCTTATACTTTATTAAAATCTATTTTCTATGTCATATATATATATATATATATATATCTTTGATTTTACTATTTCTGAGACATTGTCAGTTGTTGAGCCAGCTTTTTGCTCACACATGATGTTTTGGTATCCGTGGGGTTGATTCTCATTTGTTGGTTTCTTCATAGAAGAGAAAAAAGAACCAGAAGTACCCAAGTATAGGGATCGTGCGAAAGAGCGTAGAGAAGACCAGAATCCTGACTATGAGCCTACAGAACTTGGCTCCTTTCATGCAGTGGCACCACCGTGGACAGTGGATTTAAGGTGGACTGAAGATTTATTAGCTTTTATATAGTGCTTTTTTTTTTGGAATTTATAAAGATGGGGTGTGATTGTAAAGTATTTCTCGTTGTGTTCTTTCCTGTAGGCATGCTGACTCCCATAAAATATCCATCGAGAATATCTTGGAGGTTTGTTTGTTGCTAATGCGTTGGATGGGGTTCCATTAGTTTTTTTTTTATTGTTTCTATACAAAAGTTTTATGTTTCTTTAAATCCTTTGTTTGTAAAACTTATAACATTTCTAGGTGTGTGTAAGGTGATGTTGAACACACACATCTGGTGACGGGTCTGGATTATGCCCTGCTGCAGAAAGTAAGGAGTGAAATTGATAAGAAGCCGGAGGTGGAGCAAGAAGAGGATGGCAAGTCTAGGTAAATTTTTACTGGACAAGGCTTGTGTGGCTGTATGTCTTTCAGGTTTCTGAAGTTGCATTACATTTATGTCATCTTAATGTTTTTTACATGTATATGTGGTTTTTTGTTTGACATAAATCCAATCTATCATCTGTTTTAGTTTTTATATTTAAAGTTCTTGTCATGCACAACACCATATGCTGATATAACCTTGTGACTTAGCTGTAGCCACTTATCTTGTGATTTTTGCTGCAAAAAAATCAGCTGAGAATTCAATCATTGGTCTTTGGTTCATTCTTACATGAATGTTTTACTTGAGTATTGTATCTTACATGTTTATTTATTTTTTTGGCTTATTTCATGCAGCATTTGAATGTTTTTTTTTTTATGATTGTAATTTGTATGGCTTTTAAGGGCTGCTATTCTATTAGATTGGAGGAGGCCTTACCTTTTTAAGATGATCAATTAATGATTATTTACTGTTAGTAAATTGAACTGTTTATTTATATTCTTTGGCAGAGCCCTTAAGGATGACCAGCCTTTGTCATTTCGTACTGCAACTGCTAAGGTATGTTGATTTCCTAATTAATCAGTTCAATATCTAAATGAAGTTTATTTTTCAAATCTCATCTCCACCGTGCTTTTTTATGAGATACTTTTTCCTTTTCCAGTCCGTGTATCAGTGGATTGTCAAGCCACAAGCCATTATCAAAGCCAATGAGATGTTTCTGCCAGGCCGAATGTCATTCATTTTTTAACATGGTAAATTTACTTATTTTTTTGTTTTTTGTTTTATAATTCCTTCATATTATTAATACAGCAGTAATTTGTTCTTTGTGAGAACCTTTTTTTTCTACTTGTATCTGATTGGTTTTGCATTAGCTTGAACTATGTTTGGAATATCATGCGGTCTAATGGGTGTTCGTTCTGTTGTCTACTTGAATTTTAAAGGTGTAAGTTATTGCAATTAGTTTTGTTGTCCATGCATGCTGTTTAATCTAATCTGAAAGAAAGTTCTTACCGTAGCACTCAAAAAATGAATTAAGGTGTTTTTTTAACTAACCTTGAAATTGCATTTCCAGTTTTACGATGATGTCACCAAATTTTTATATGCATTTTTTTGGAGTGTACTTGTAAACCTTTGGTTTAGTTAATTTATGTATGGATATACAGTTTTTTAACTCTGGCACTTGATTTCTTCCATAATATGAAGGAAGAAGGTATTTATCATGATATTCCAACAACATTGCATCGGGGTAAAGCTGACTGTCCAGTTCCAGAGTTTACATTCTCATATTTCCTCTACTATTATATTGGTTATACATTGGTCAAATTCTTCTGTTTCTCCCGTTAAATGAAAATCTCTTTGCCTACTGCCTAGTGGTGCTTGCATGCCAAGGTTTTGGCATGCGTATGTTTTGCATGTAGATTCTTTCGTTTCTGAAATTTAACCTTCCTACTAAACAAGCAAGGGAGAAATGAAGTAGAATAGGGTAAATAAAAATTAAATTTGATCCTTGAAGAATGATAATTAGGATTGAGATAATCATCACAGGTTTTTTGTTGACATCATTGGATTTTTATGTCACTGATTGACTGCTTTCACATTTAATTAGACAATAAGACAAATCTATCGGCGCACAATTACCTGGGTTGAAAATTGAGATAAATTGCACTCCTATAAATGTAAGCAAGACTTTTAATCATATAATAGGGGGTTATTAAAGTCAGCGTTGTTGCTTTTTTGCTCCTGTATTTAGCTATTGGTATGATCCACATCATCCATGAACACATCTTTTTTATCAACTGTACAATACAGTACGCACGATGTATTCTGGGCTATAAGAAGTGCTTCTCGAAATTGTATTGATGAGTATCTTTGCCCTTTTGTCGGAACTGATTTTTACTGTCAGGTAATGATCACTGTCAGTGTTGATGGGTCTATACTTGATTTAATTTCAAAAATCATGGCTTACACATTGTGTTTTTGGCTACATATAAGAGGCACTTCTTAAAAATATATCGATGGGCATTTGTGCTCTTTGGTTTGAACTAATTTTTCTTGTCAGGAAATGGTCACTGTCAGTGTTGATGGCTCGGTACTTGATCGCATTTCAAAAATCATGTCTTACTTACGACTTGGATCATCTGGGAAGGTTTAAAAAAAAAAAAGAAAAAGGACAAAGACATAAAAGGTGAGTACAATTTTCTGTTGCTATGTCAT
>JAVDBV010009619.1:3358-25061 GCA_032619315.1 Piper longum
GGGCAGAGGTTGGCGGCGTCCCGCGCCGGTGGTATCGCTCCGATAGAAAAAGGGCGGCGCTTTTTTTTTCTCCGGCGTGCTTCCTCACCTTGGCCATGGCCGGCGACGACCACCTCCGCGGCTTTGTCGACGAGACCAACTAGTACGACTCCCTCGTCGTCGGCACGCTGCTCCCGGACTCCCTCTGGTCGACCCTCCCCCACTTCGCCCGGGCCTGGCTCCGCAACTACGTCGGCGGCCTACTCCTCTACTTCGTCTCCGGCTTCCTCTGGTGCATCTACATTTACTACGGGAAGCGCCATCTCTATTTCCCCAAAGGTGGCTGCTTTCAAACTTGCTGCGTTTGTACGGATCTGGCTTGGTCGTGGGTGGTGTTGTTTGCTTCTTACTGTGTTGTTGTTTTGGGTCGTGTGTTGGGTGGGCTGTGGAGTCTCAGGAAGACAATGTCAGGCTTTTCGTGTGTGTGTGTGTGGAAAGTTTCGATTTTTAGAGTTTATAATTTTTTTCACTGGCTTGCAAAGATCATGAAATTTCGTGGAAACTATAGATGAGGTTTGGGACTAAGATGGTGGCAGGAGAGAGCTTTGCTGCTTTTTCTGCTTTTTCTGCTTTTGCTGCTAAGTGGGTGGGATGTTAGGTGTGGTGTGGAGTCTTAGCAATTTGATGATGGGTATGGTATTGCGACTTTGAGGGTTGTTTTGTGGTTGGAAGTTTAAATTTTTAGATTTTTTTACTGCTGTAATATTTGGCTTGAAAAGAACCAGAAATTTCATGGAAGATATGTGTAAGAGTCTTAGGAATAGGAAGTTTGTGGTGAACTTGAGCGTTTTGGGCTATGGATCTCCTATTTGAGGCACATTTCCTTAACAATGGATCTTAAAACTTCATTGTGATCCTCGTCTGTTTCTACTTGTAGGAAGGAAGCCGATGATATTGAAATTTTTGATATGTAGGAAGCTATTTGACAAGCTTTAGTTCTTCTGGAAGTCGGCCTCTTCATGGGGTCGTTGAAGTTATTTGTTCAATGTATCATAACTATTCCGTAGTTACAGAAAATTGAGCACCATTAGTTCGTCAATTGAGAAAGGAATGATTTAAACCAAAACAAATCCTTCTTTTTTTGTCCTATTTTTTTGTTTTAATGTTTTGGAATGCAAAATTTTGGGTCATGGAAATACTGAGAGTAAATTTTGTTGAATTGTCTTTTCAAGGTCAATTTCCACCTGGTCCTTCGCATCAAATGGTATATTTTACTTCTAGCTGTTCATTACATAAAATTTGTGCTTGTTGGATATCAAAATTGTTGTGCTTTGTTACTAGTTTCATCATTTGGCTTGTGTTACAATACAAAATCATTGTCTCAAAAGCTGTTATCAGTAGTAGTATCCGACTACTATCTCCCTGTTGTCCTTGTCAGATCCTTTTTCATAGATGTTCTGATCTTTTTGCTGAACCACTGTGTCTGCTTGATTTAGCGTAATTACAAGCTCTTTTTCACAGTATTCAGTGTCTTATTGCCGATTGCTTTTTATTTTCTCTCACAGATGCTGTGCCTTCAAATGAGTCAATGCGTTTGCAAATTATTGTTACAATGAAAGCTATGCCTTGTTATTCTCTGTTTCCAACAGTTTCTGAGTATATGATTGAGAATGGTTGGACAAAGTGTTACTCCAGTGTGAGTGAAGTTGGATTGCCCCGGCACTTGGCATATTTGGCAGTTTACTTAATAATTGTTGAATTTGGAATATATTGGATGCACAGAGAATTGCATGACATAAAACCTCTGTACAAGTATCTTCATGCAACACATCACATATATAACAAGCAGAACACACTTTCTCCATTTGCAGGTAAATTAAACTTCTGTTTGGTTCTCCTTTTGTCCCAGGTTTATGCACATTTTGTATGAAGTTTCTATTTTCTTTAGAATTAATAGCTCTTGTTTTTCTGTATTTTCTCCATATTGTCTTTTTGTTGTCAAAATTAGGTATCAGAATGCGGTTGACTCATCTTTGTCTTCATTTCCTACTTACACAATGTTTTCAATAAACTGTTCTTCCTTGTGACTACATTGTGCTCATTTTTTGACATCTTGTTAGGAACTTATGACTGATGCTGTACCTCTTTGATTTTTCCCTGTTGTTTAAAATGTTGCCCTGTTTAATGTTGATTTTAATCATATAAGGCCAAGCTCTACTTTTAGAGTGACTTATCTAGATGTCAGATGGTGGTTTGAAGGATGATCTAGGCTTTCTATTTTGCATTTTCATGCTTGTTGCATCTCCGACATTTAGCTGATACATATTTGTAATTTGCGATTTTCAGGTTTGGCATTTCATCCGCTTGATGGAATTCTCCAGGCATTTCCTCATGTTGCAACTCTTTTTATAGTCCCAACACATTTTATGACCCACATGCTTCGTTTTTTTCCTGGAAGACTTATGGACGGCTAACATTCATGACTTCATCCACGGCAATATTTGGCCTGTAATGGGTGCAGGCTACCACACGATTCACCACACTACCTACCGTCACAATTGTGGACATTACACTCTTTGGATGGACTGGATGTTTGGTACTCTCCGTGACCCTGAAGTGGAGGAAAACAAGGGACAAAGAGATGTTAAAAAGGTGTCGTAAATACATCCTTTGTAACACTTCATTTTCTTAGGAGCACAAATGTTGTTTTCCTCTTTGACGGAGGCTGAGAATTCCAGCCAGCTCCATTCTCTTCCTTGTAAAATCCGGTGGGTGTGTTGGAATGTGAAAAAGATGTGATAAAATTGGAGAAACCAATCTGGCATTGTAGTGTGTATTGTTTCTCTCTTGCTGCTATTGATAATTGCTTCTTGTCTGTTGTTAGTTGGTGGTTCATGTGCTGGACAATGAGAGCCGATGATTTTTAAGTGCCAGGATTTGCCAGTTTCTATAGCTAAATCCTCATATTTTGTTCAACATATTTGTTATTTTACATCAATATACTATATGCTTTTGAAGCCGGAAATTCTACTTACCGCAAGTTGCCTATCTGATATTTTCTTGGAATTATTTGGATAGTCTTTTGAAGATTTGATGAACTGTGTTGGTAGCCTCATGCAATGCTAATGAGGAGTATTAGTTCGTGACACTGAGCTAAAAACCCAAAATTAAATTCGTGAATTTTATCAATTGGGTTCACAAGCAGCTATGTCCTGGATGTTTTTTGAGCTTGTGCAATGAGAACTATGAAAGCTGCTTCTCTGAAACTACCTGGACTGTTTGGGATTGAAGAGCTGCCGAACTCGACGCGTAACAGAGTTGACGATTGGGATGCTCACTTTCCTGTAAAGCACGCCTACTCTGGGGGGTTTAGTAGAAATAAACGAGTCAATACGATGGATTAATTTTTCAATATGTTAGATCATAATCAAACTCATAATCCATGTTTTGATATTGCACACTCATCATCTCTGCTTGTGTGTCATGCACGATACATGTCAGGAAGCACCTGGCACTTGTCTCTGCCATATGTTCATTTAAACTGCATGTGTTTATTTTTCCTCTCTTAGGTTTTTTTTCCCCTTCTTTGAAAGCTCTCCTGATCATTTTGTTGAAGAGTTTTTTTTTTTTCTGTATGTGTGAATGTGAGGTACATAAGTTTATCATGAAATACAAGATCAGTTATTTGCCCAATTAGGGCTCCAAGTGATTGACTGGTTTATTGTTTTGCTGATAGTTTTGAATTAAATTTAAATAAATAGTTAAGTATATTTTTTATCATTCAAAAAAATAATTTAAAAATGATAAATTTAACCTTACAAATTTTATTTTGAAATGTAGTGAGAGAAGCTTTTATCATTATTGTTTTATCGATTCACTATTTTATTTATTTTTAAAAATAAAAATGTAATTATATTGATTAAATTCACCAGAAGTAGTATAATTAATATGTTTAACAAAATTGTATATTATTATATCCCTTCAGAAATTAATTTAATATAAATATATGATAAGTGCCACCAAATTTATAATATTGACAAGGATTCTATGTTGCTGGTGTAAATTAAAATTTACCAATTATTAATTATTATTATTATTAGTTAAAACGGTCAAAACTTGATAATGATGCATAATCTGAAAAGAAAAACACTAAATAGCATACTAAGGATTAATTCTAAAAATTAGTAAATAATAATAATATTAAATACTTTCTATTGCATTATAGCTGCACCGCTTTTACCTGCACAAACAATAATTAGAGCCCAAACAATAATCAAGGTACTCTTCTTTTACGAAATGGAAGTAAATGCAGCTGTGACCTGACAAAGCAAAGAAAATTGTGTAGCAGCAAACAGAAAAGCTAAATGCACCTTTCATGGGGACTGCAATTGCCAAACCAGAGCTCATCTGGAGGATTCTTCATGTCTCCCTCTCGTGTTGGGCAAGCATGATCATAGCATACAAAAGCAGACACAAAGCTACCCATCTTCCTGGAAAAAGTCTTTGAATAATGTCGCGGCTGGGAATTCATTGTATCACGATGTATTATTCATATGATTAGTTTAAATCTTTTTAATTTAAAAAAATTAGTTAAATTTTTTTATTAAAGGGATATAAACCAATCAAATAAGTGCTCTAGAAAGTGCTATAATAAATATTCGACCCAGAATTATATTGTGTAAAATATTTTAATTTTTAAACTCCCAATCGTAGTGTGCCATGTGGCCGTTCTCGCTCTAAAGGCGTACACATGATCTTCTACCAGTGAACCTTTTTTTTTTCTGAAAACATGCTCCAACTTGAAAAGATGACCGCGTAGTTCTACTGTTCATGGCCCCCAGGAGGGGCTACCTTGTTTAACTTTTTTCTACATTGATTCTATTTGATCAATTAAACACGGTTCACACACCGCGTTTGCACCTTTATCTATCCTTTTCCCGATCACAAAATGCCAACAATCTCAACCATCAAACATTTGTTCTGTGACCAAATCTCAGCACTTGATTCATCATGAGAAGCAGAGCCCAGAAAAAAATACAGGTTGATAAAGAAGACTTTCAATGCGAGGCGTGAATCCATGGCCACCTACGATAAGGACATCTACGCGGAGAGAGATTGAAGGGGCAAGAGGGGTTGACCCCAAAATGACGTCAACGCCGTTGCATCACTCTTCCGAGAGAGTGATCCACTCGGTGTTTGCTCGGTTGCTTCTCCCAAGCTTCCTCGAAACTTCTATATATGTGTACTTTAATGTCTTGCAGTTTGGTATCTGTAGCTTCTCTCTTATTAATAAGAGCAACCCAGCATCTGATCCTCCCTACTCTCGCCGAAACCTGCAAGATCATCTGGGGAAATGGCTGCGAAAAGGCTTCACTCGCCGTCAGAATCCGACCCAGAAAAATCACCCGCAGAGAAGCGCCTGAGAACTTCCCCGTCCTTCTCAAAGTCCGTATCTAGTTATTTTTGTTTCTTCGCTCTTTCTTCATTGATTTCCTGATGTGCAAACTTGATCATTTGTTGTTCATTGTTAATGCATGTGAACTTGGCTTGTCATTGCACCTAACCTTTGCTCTTTGCTTGTTATGACGTATACTATGCTATGCTAGGTTGCGTTTCATTAGTTTAATGTGGATGATTTTCGAAATGAATTGATAAGCCTGACCGCTTCTTGTTGTTCACTTGCAGAGTGATTAAAGAAGCGATGATGGTGAACTCGATTCAGACCTTATGCTCGGGGCTTGAACCATTGCTGCGAAGGGTGGTACGTCTGCAACATGAACTAATGATTTGTTTTCATTTCATGATAAATACTTCGTCTACATATTTGAATTGAATACATCGAATTTAGGCTATAAGATGTTGGCAGTACTTGCACCACACCAACCCAGCTTTTTTTCCCCTTTTCTAAATATCTCCTGTTGTGAGAAGGAGAAGACTTTGATTAGAAAAACCAACTTGGGTTTGTTAAAGAATAAAAAAACAAGTTGTTTTGGCATCAGTTTTGTATATATGTAGGCATATATTTTAAGAAGACCCAGCTTCAATGGAAAATTATTCTCAGGATGCAACTCACTCTACCATGTTTATCTGATTGATCAAACTTATGCATGTATTCAGGTAAAAGAGGAAGTGGAGCGGGGCATAGCAAAGGTGGCACGTAAACTGTACCGGTAAGCCACATTGACCTGACCAAATAGCAGTTTTGCATGTTTATATGCTCAAATTTATAGCTTGTACATATGTATCCATGTTGCAGGTCACCCTCACTTCAACTCGAATCATCCGAAGCATCAAGCCTTCAACTAGTATTCACCAAGAAGCTCTCACTCCCAATATTTACCGGGACCAAGATACAAGACATGGACAACGCCCCCCTTCAAATTCGCCTCATAGACGCCAAGAATGGAAGCCATGCCCCGGTGGTCTTGCCGTCGGCAATCAAAGTGGAGATAGTTGCCCTAGATGGGGACTTCCCTGGCAATGATGTTGAGGACTGGACTCCTGACCAGTTCAAGAACAATATAGTGAGAGCTAGAGAAGGGAAGAGGCCACTGCTGACCGGGGATGTCTACGTCACTCTCAGGGACGGCGTCGCTACCATCGACGGGGTCGAATTCACCGACAATTCGAGCTGGGTCCGGAGTCGGACGTTCAGACTTGGGGCCAAGGTGGCCTCCGGGAACTCTCAAGGGGGGAGGATAAAGGAAGCCATGACCGAAGCCTTCGCAGTTAAAGACCACCGTGGAGAGTGTAAGCCTTCTTCATATATATTCTTAACCAATTCATATATTTTAATTCATCGTGATTATATTTGTCATTAGTTGAGATTAAAAACGTGGGTTACCTCTGTTATCATATGTGAGGAAACCTTTAAATGCTTAGGATCAAATCGATATAATATGCAAGTTCTGACCAAGATGATTTTAATATTGATGACTATAATGCTATCTACATATATGCAGTGTACAAGAAGAACTATCCACCGTCACTAGGAGACGAGGTATGGCGACTAGAGAGGATTGGGAAGGACGGAGCTTTCCACAGGAAACTAGCCGCCGAAGGGATTAAAAATGTGCAGCAGTTCTTAAAGATGTATTACAAGGATGAGGCCACTCTGAGGAAGGTATATAAGCCACCACAATTGACTAGTATACAAGTTGAGACAGATTTAGATATATTAGTAGTACAGCATGTTGATGATTGGTTGTTAATTTCTTGGGTGTTGAATCTTTCAGATTCTTGGTGTGGGAATGTCGGACAAGATGTGGGAAGGGACGATCAAGCATGCAGTAACGTGTGAGCTTGGGAACAAGCGTTATCTGTACCAGCAAGGCCAGCATTTGGGCATCCTATTGAACCCAGTTTGTCAAGTGATCTGTGCTTGGATCAATGGCCAAGTGGTTCCTGTTCATACCTTGTCCGGCCTTCAAAAGGTCAGTCTTCACAGGAATCAATTGATCACCTTCACATTCACATACTCAAGAGTCTAAAACATAGTCCATATATGTTCTTTCAGAGCTATGTGCTACGCATGGCAATGGAGGCATACGAGCAATGGGAGACACTTGAAGAAGTTGACGAGATCAACACTACTATTAATCCAAACACTACTCCACTTCGCAGTAAGCTTGTGCTCACAACTTTCTACTAATCTTTTTACCATTTTGGCTATGGCTATGAATGAATTGTTACTAACCCAGAAAGATTTTTTGTGTTTCAGATGATTCACTGATACTACCTGGGGAAGTAAACCAGCAGCCATTAGTTGGGTCAGCAGATATTGGGTGTATCATCCCAAACAACAACCTGCAATTGGATTATGGGGATTGGGTTTTCCAGACAATGGACTCCTCCTCAGACGACGACTCCAAACCAATCCATGAGCATAACACACGCCTGCTCTACTACAGTGAAACCTAGGCGGATCTGGAGAGGTTTTTACTGACGATGGATCAATGGTGACGCCCTCTGTGCTCTCACTGTGCGAGAAGAGGCGATCAGATATCTGATGTATCTCCCACAAGCGAATTCTTTGTTTCATTTGTATATGGTTTTTTGTAGTTGATCTTCACTTCCTTAAAGTTTTTCTTCATTATTTTCGCATGGTCATCGTAATCATCATATGTAATGTTGCACCAATGCATATGCATTTGTCCATATAGTATGCATTGGCTCTGCTCTTTGAGTAAGGAAGCAGCAAATCAAGCTATTAAGGTGTTGTTAGTGTTAGTATTAATTAATTAAATATTTCATGTCTAGAATGTATGTACGTAACCTATCAGAATGGCACAATTTGGCCTTAGCATCTATACATTACTTTTAATTTTAAAGAAATAGAATCTGTAATGTAATTACTAGTAGTGCACTTAGCACAAAATAGAGATAATAATGGACCAAAAAAGGGCCATTTCCAAATCTGTTGATTAAATAGCCAATTTTTGTTCTCTTTATATCTAATTAATTATGCATACTTTCAAAGAGCCACTGAACATTAAGAAAATTGTTAGGCAGGCCATGTGTGGGCCCATGTGCATCCCGTCATCCAATTTGTTTCGTAAATAAATTCATTAATTTGCAAAAAAAATAATATATCGACTTATTGATAATCCCTTATAACATAAGTTGAGGGCTATTTTGAATAATGCAATGAGTACACAATATGATAGATTGATAATCAGTAAGGCAATCGAATGAAGTCAATAACATATACATGAACGATGTCTGATCAAGATGAATAAGAACAAACAATGATTTCAGTTTGCTGGTCATCACTCTCAACTCTCACTGTATGGCAAAGTTACATGCAAAAACTCGTACACTTTTTTTCAGGAATCTGAATTGTCTGGACCCGAAAAAGGAGGGAACAATCAGAGTGGTGGTAGAAGAATTTCTTTCGGCTGGTAAAAGAATTGAAGATATGAATAAGCTAAAAGAATCACTCACACCACTTTAACTCCACTGGGTCGTTTACCTTCCATGGCATCCTTCTTATTACGGCAATCAGCGCATAAAAATGGACCTTGCCAAGGCTTAGAGCTTGTTGAGAAGATGGCCCCTGCATGCACAGAGATCCCTTCACTAGGAGCAAGGTCTACCTGACAAATGGCGCAGGTAAAAAGACCAGATGTGGATGGCCCAGTTGTTGACTCATTGCCAAGCCTGAACAGAAGAAATCATTCAAACAATCTTTGAGTAAAATGGGTGGAACATTAGTTTGGTACCTCTCATAATGACACAAAAACGATGTACATATATATAAGGAAGATGTTTAAAGGCAACTCAACTTCGCTAACCATCAGAATTTGTCCCAACCTTAACTAGCCTTTAATAGTTATGATCACAACATAAAAATCAGACTACCCTCAAACTCTTAAACCAACTATCAAACTACTGTCATATTTCTGGAAGACAAAGGCTGAAACAAAAATATCAGGAGTCAAACTGCAGAGAGAAGTAGATAGCTGTAAATAAAGGCCAACCTTTCTGCAAGCATTGCTGACCCTTCTTCGAAGAGTTCTTCAACAATACCAACAGCTGATAGCTTCTTTGCGAGTTTACGAGCGGAATCTTGGGAACTTTTCCTGAAGATTAAAGATCTCCATTTGTTGAACTTTTTGGGCGGTTCAACAGGTAAGGCAGCAGAATAATCGGGTGGAATTATGTCAACGACAATACAGGTCGTGTCATCTCTTAGCCCTCTGGACCTCAATGCCTCCTACAAAAAGTTAAATAGTTGACAATCACTTAGGCGCATTTCCTTTCTTAATCAAAATCCTAACTGATCTTTGACATTTATAGCTAGCAAGCAATCGGTGGTTTGCTTTTCTGCACATTCCTTGCAAGGTCACAATTGAACGTGCAATAAAATATCAAATAGTCTCATGACATCTATCCAATTGATAAAATGACCAATAAGATTAGATTCTAGCTTCCAAGTTAGGTACTAGTTAGTCATTTGTAGCAGTTGAGAGCCAGGAGAAGTTACTGTAGTCATCATGCCTTAATGGTCCTCGAAAAATCGAAACGAATATTGCT
Source organism: Piper longum (assembly GCA_032619315.1). Classification (NCBI taxonomy): domain Eukaryota; kingdom Viridiplantae; phylum Streptophyta; class Magnoliopsida; order Piperales; family Piperaceae; genus Piper; species Piper longum. Next base: position 13,373 of record JAVDBV010009619.1, read on the forward strand.
TTGTATGATTACCTTCACTACTTGTCTTGCTGCAAGTTCTGCAGGCAATCCACGGCATGATTTTGCAGCCATTTCAGAAGAAAGAGCATCCCAGATCCCATCCGATGCAATAATTAGCCTTCCCCCACAATTTGATAACTGGTTTTACCAGATGAATAACGTTAGGATTCCTGAAAGATACATATAGTGTAATATGCAGGCCAGAATAATGTCAATTCTAAATGCTGAGATACATGAAAGGAACAGGCAAATAACAAAGTGTTAAAGAAAAACCTAATACATGCTAAAAAAGTATAACGCCTAAATAGGTCTACCTTTACTTGTTTTACATATGGTACAGGCACTATAAACTCCCCGACATCCATGTCTCCGATCGACCTTGACAGGCACAATCCTCCAGGCCAACAACGTAGAGGACCAACCTAAGAAATGTTAATGAAGCATGCCGTGAGTTTCACAGTTCTCAATGCATCTCAAAAAACCAATAAAAGTGAAGCACAAGATATCCGTTACCTCAACACCACCAAGTATGCTAAGCCTCCCGACCTCGCCTCCACTTGCAGTGACACGTTCTCTCCTGCATCCATAGAACAAAACAGTTAAAGCTATGCAATTAACCACGCCTTCACGGCACAAAATCGTTCAATTTGAACGATATAGTCATACTCTTCCACATTTTCTTCTAATCTGTGATCAACAGTCAAGTCGGTGACAACACCGCCATAAGCATCCAAGATGCACCGTGAATCTCCTACAGACGCAACAGTCACAGTCCATCCATCGACTATAACAAATGTCGCAGTTGTTCCCGAAGTTTCCCCTGTTAGAACACAGAAAAAACACCAAAATTTCAGCTAAATAACACCATGAGAATCACAGTTGCTGTTAAATCTCAGCTAAGTAACACCATTAGAATCACAGTTTAAGTAAAATCTCGGCCGGATAAAACCGTGAAAATCGAAAATCCTGTTAAATCCAAGCTAAGTAACTCCATGAATATCGTAATTGCTGCAAAATATCATCTAAATCAAACAATGAGAACCTCAATTGCTGTAAAATCTCAGCTGAAGAGCACCATGAGAATCAAATTAGCTGTAAATCTAAGCTAAACAATACCACGAAAATTACAATTGCAGTAGAATCTCAGCTAAACCATCAGAAACACAATCGCAGTAGAATCTCAGCTAAATACCATTTTGAGAAGCACAATTGCAGTTAAATCTCAGCTAAACAACACCGTGAGAATCAAAATACGCAGCAAAATGTCAGCCAATCAACACCGTTGAAAGAACACATTTTTCAGTAAAATCTCAGCTAAACAGCACCATTGAAAAAATCACTAAACATCAATTAAAAAGCGAGCGGGCCTAGAAGTCCATGCCTCGACTCTGGAACTCCTTGTCGGTTTTCACGAATCCGGCGACCAGAGCCCTGGGCAGCGCCTGCAGCCACTCCTCCCTGCTCAGACCACGAGGCATCGCACCCAGCACGTGACTCAGAAGGTTCTCCTTGGCGAAAATCGCCGCCGCATTCCCATTGTGCCCGTCAAAAATCTACACAAACAACAACAACAACAACCGATCAGAACCCGCATCCCACCAAACCGCCCCCATCGAAAAAGATCCGATTTTTCGAAGCCGGAGAACCCACAGCGTACACCGAGAACGCCGACGGGTTGCCGGGGACTCGCTGGCCGTCGGTCCTGACGAGGAAGAAATCCTCGCCCTTGCGTGACTGGGCGGCGTGCCCGTGCCGCACCGACGGCCGTCCCATCTTCTCCCCCTTCATCTCCCTCCCGATCAGCGCCGCCAGCGGCACCAGCTGGCTCCGCTGGCGCCGGCCGTCCCTCGCCGCCATCACCACCACCCACCTCGCCGACGCCGGCGACCAGAGACCGATCGGTGGCCGAGAAGCCGCCGAGATGGACCGGAGAGCGTGATCTGGGAAAACTCTACCAATAATGGCGGTGGTGGCGAAGAAGGAGACGACTGCATGGGGAGTACAGCTGGTCTCCGGTGACACCCTGGCGTCGGTCCCCCACTGCAATGTGTAGGTCCCACCTTCCCGTACGTTTCGCTTTTATTATTATTATTATTGTTTTCTTTTTACAGCTGTGCATGATTATGCATGCATGCATGCATGGGAGAGCCAAAAAAAGTCAAACCTCACTCACCTGCTTGGTTGAAAGGCGGGGATGAAAAAAAAAGTCATATATGTCTGTTCTTTTTAGGTTAGATTATTATCACTTTGGATGCTCTGAAAAAAATAAAAAAAAATAAGAAGGTCGCTTTGGATGACTAAAAATGAGTTGAAAAAACTTAACACATGATTAGATGAAATTTGGTTTGATAAGAGCTTATGTGCTTTCTAAGTCAAAACAAATTTATGAAACAATGTTTTAAGAGATTTAATTTGTGTTTAATATAATTAGTTCTTAGCCGTCCGATTCAAGCCTCTTTTTTTTTTTGGTTTTTTATATCATGTGCAATTCAATTCTAGACATCGCGTTCCTCCCGATATAACAACGGGGAAAAAATTCTTTACATTTAATATTATTATAGCTTATGGTGTTTTTTTTTAATACAACTTTTTATAAATTAAAAATGGTTAAGAATGAGTTTGCCTTGTCATCATTTTAAATAACGAGATGATGTGATTTTTTAAAAAAAATCACTTATTCACGTCATAAGTTACTTCAGATAGAAGCTTTTTATGTGCCTAAGTTGCGAAGCACGAAAAAAACTCGTCATAAGTTGGGAGTTGTTGACCCAGTGAGAATTTTGTCCCAAATAACTCCTATTCCCTACACTTCCTCGATCTGTATAATTTGATTAAATTAAAAGAAACAATAAAAAAACTTTGATGAGAAGAATCAATCCTACCCAAGACTCAAATGTGTAAAAAAAATAAAAAAAGACATTATGCTTCTAACCCAATTTAATACCCATAAAACAAGAGGCACAATAAAAAAGTTATGTTAATAAATTGATTAGGAAATCACCAAACAACACAATGGGTCAAACCCTTTGATAATGTTTGGGAAGTACCCATACTAGTAATTGATTATAAAATTCCGTCTTTGTGTGGTAAGAATTGGTTATATCCACATTAAAAAAATGAGAGAATTTTGTATCAACTCCTACCAAATGAGCCCTCTTTGATCCCTCCAACAATAAGAGGTCATCTTTTTATTTTACATAAATAGATATGTGGGATTAGAGAAAAATTACCTTCTCTAAGAGGGAGGGTTCACAAAGGCTTGTTTGATGGGGGCTCATAAAAATGAAAATATTGATAAATGCCTTAAAAATCATACAAATAGCATGCATTGATGACTTATATATATTTACACAATATTTATAGATGTAAAGCACTTAGTTTAAACTTTAAACCAAACAATCAATGAAAACTAAAAATGCTTTGAAAATAAAAAATAAACAAGGGTAGTTCTAACATGTGTTTGCCCATGGCCATGCAAGACAACAACGTTACTCGCGAACAGTAACAGGACTGAGAGTCCTTATCTCCTCCCCCGGACCGACCTTGTTTCTATGCCCATCGTCTCCGATGCAGACCACACTCCCATGCACGCTCTCCTACTCAATTCTCTACTCCCCAGCACCAACCTCAAACGTCTTTATCGGACATCCCGCCCACCTTCTCTCCTCGCCTCCCCCCGCCCCGCCACCTGCCTCCTCTCCTCCGACTTCCAAGACCAGCCCGCCACCGTCACCGACACCATCCCCCACGACGACTCCTAAGCGCATCATCGGCAGCCTCTCCGATACCGGCGCCGTCGACAGCGGCGAGGTGGCCAAGATGAAGCACCCCATCGAGTGGCACGACCCGTCCTGGGGTGCCGGCCGGCAACATCGCTGCCGACGTCGTCGCCGAATGCGAGACCCCCTGGTGGACGGCGGCCAAGAAGGCCAACTCCGGGGCGCTGCTCACGCTGCTCGAGTCAGACCCGGCCCGCGACGTGGACAACGAGTGGGTGGCGGCGGACTACAAGGCCGGGTTGGAGTAGAGGGTGGCGGTGGCGGTGGCGGTGGCCGTGGCCGGCCGGGGCGGCGGGGAAGAAGGAGTACCTGGTTAAATGGGCCGACTTGGACGAGCCCACTTGGAAGTCCGACGAGATTGTGGATCTGATGAGCATATGGGCCGTGAGCCGAGGCGGTTGGGGATGTGGGGCCATGACTAGTGTTTGTGGACGTCGTTTTTTTTTCATTTTTTTTTTTTTGGGAAATTTTATGGTGAGGTGTAGAGTTATGTTTGGTTGGTTCTTGTTGATTTCAGATTCAAGCCACACGTTGACTTTTAGGCCAAATTGCTGCGTAATAAATGATTTTTTGTCCTCGTTGACAAATCATATAATACTCATTTTAAATTTATATTAAAATTATTATAATTTAAAATCTCCAGAGTCGGACTCGATTTGGCCTGCCATGTCAATTTAGTACTTAGTTGATTCTAATTTCATGTCCTCTCTCAAAAGTCAAAGTTATAGTTCAAAATAATCTCAGTCTATCACAATTTGATATCCCCTCTCAAAAATACAAGTTGTATCATAATTTGATATCCTCTTACATGCATTCCTAGTATTTTAATACTTTTTTTTTTATTTTTTACATTTGAAACTTTCATTAAACATTTTTGTTGTTGAAAATCACGATACTTAGCTGGCATTTAACCAAATAGTATCAAGAAGATATGTTTTAATGTTTATTAAAATATTTTATTTATAATTATAAATTTTCATTAAACTTATTCCAGGGGAGCTGAATATGCTTGTACCAACAATAAATCCGATATATGAACTTATTTACAAGGTAAGTGATAGAGTATTTAATGCTATGCTTCAAATGAAAATTGCAAGTGGTTGTAGTTATTTACCAATTCCAAAAAAAAAACGTGACACAGAGTTTACAATCACACACGTACTAGAAGACAAACAAATGGGCATGATCAATTGGGACACAGGGAACACCAATGGACAAATAAACGTGACCGTCACCCCCCCATCCCTCCCTACTCACCCGACTCCGAAATGCTCATCAACACGGGCCTCCAGACCCGCCTAATGACCCGATACCGAAACGCCCCCACGCCGCCGCCGGCGCTAGGACCGGCCCCGCCCCGGGAACGCGCCGGCGGCGGAGGCAGAAACCGCAGCACCCCGGACCCATCTCTCCCCGTCGCCGGCGGCGGCGGAGGAGAGGAGACGAAGAGATCCTTCAACGTGCGGCCGCCGAGGCTATCAAACGCCGCCGGGGTCGGCGGCGGGGGGAGGCCGGGGTCGGAATAGCCGCGACGGCGGCTGGAGGTTCGAGCTAGGAGGTGGCGAAGGGTGCGGCGGCGGCGGAGGTGGAAAGCAGGCGCCGGCGAGGGGCTCCTGGTGGGGCTCCCGGCCACCACCGCGCACTGGGTGGCCAGCAGCTTGAACTTCTGAAGCGTCGACATAATTAACAACCAGCTCCTGTCAATCTTGGGTTTTCTTCGTCTTCTTCGTTGGCTTCACTATCCGAACAAATTGGGGTGTCTTCGTCTTCTTCTTCTTCACCCGCCCACCCAAGCAATGCTATAGTTAGCTAAGCTATTCTCTTCTTGGCATATTGGAAAGGGATTGGAATGGGGCGGCAAGCAAGCATCGGGGGAGGAAGCAAAGCAAAGCTAGCATGGAAAGGTGGTCTTCTTGCTTTGGTGATCACTTTAAGAACTTTGAGTAAGCTGCCATTAATGGCGAATCGTCTTGCATGCGATGATCAGGCCCCACGGCTGCTCCACCCGAGCGACACCTGCTGCCTCTTTTCCTTGGAGCTCACCTCTTCCCAACTCCTTGTTGCCCATGCTCTCAATCTCTAGCTCGTCTGTTTATAATTTGATTAAATTGATTTATGATTTTATATGTTTGATTTAAAACATGATTTAATTAATGCTAAATTTAACACAAGTGATAGGAAGTAAAGGTGGGTCGGGATATCGGATATCATTAAAGTAGATCCATATTCGATCTATTTATATCGGATCTAAAATTGATTTGGATGAGATTTATTGTCAAATTTTTTTGGATATATAATATATCGAAAAATGTTTAGAATGGAAACAGGTATAGAATAATATGATCCTAATAAATAATGTTATATAAAATTATATTTTTTAAAATTTTAAAATATTAATTTTTATTATTTTATATATTTTTATATTAAAAATTATATTATTTATATTATTTTATTCAATTAGATCGAGAAGATGTGAGGAATTGGATAATTTTTTTCTCATTTTATCCCTTTTTTATATTACCCTCATTTTTCCTATGCACATCCTAAAGTGGTAGACAATTGCCCGTCTATATACCCTAGTAAGGTTGGTCATGAGCTAAGTCAAATAGAGTTTTACCTAATTCAAGATCGGTTCATTTGATAAATGAATTGAGTTTTGAGTTATAAGGGTTGAATCAATTTATTTTAGTTTAATTTTTAAGTCAAACTTAGTCAAGTTTGAATCTATTATCAGTTCTATTCGAGTTTCATCGTCTTAAGTTTAAAGAACTATTTTACTCTTTTTAATACATGATATTTAAAAAATCTAATTTTATTAATAAAATTGCACAGATATCACGGCCCAACTTTATTAATTTTGTATTTATACATGTAATATATTTTAATTAGTTTTTATTAAAAAATATAAATGATATTTTCCTTAATTGATGACCATATAATAATTGTTATATTTTTTTAACTTAATTATTTTATAGTAAATTATCATTTTAATTGTTAAATTATCTATATATTATTAAAGTAAAAGAAATACTAATAGTTTATATCAGACATAAAGTCGGTTCGAGCCAAATCAATTCGAATAATTTGAAACCAACTTGATTATAATCAAGTTGAGTTGAGTTTTTTCACATTGAGTTTCAAGTATAACTTAAAATAGATCAAGTTTTAGTCAAGCTAAGTAAAATTATAAAAATTCTATAAGCTAATTTGGCTCGTGCCCAACCCGTACCATAGTAAGGATAAAAATCTTTATTTAAATTAAATAATTTGTTTTATTTTTTGCTAGGATAAATCAATAACATAGTCTTTTCAACGGAATATTTTATTTAGGTATTGAGGTAAAACGTTCGAAAAATAATTAACGAAGATAAATATGTTAATCTTTAGCATGCCAAGTGGACTATCGATAGGAAGTACCTGAAGGCCGTTTGAGTTTTTAGGTCGTAAATGATAATTTTTTATTTAAATAGCTTGACCGTTTAGATAAAATGACAACCAAAACAAGCCGAAGCGGATGCCTCTTCCTTTTTATAAAACTTAACTATGTGAAGCTCACTATAGAGACAATTATATATCAATATAGTTATGGACGTTAGGATTATTAGAAGTATGAACTGTGTGTGGGGAGCATCATGATTGAGAGAGAGCATTGCTTGGGATCCGAAGGGGGCACACTTATAAAGATGTGAATTATTTTGATCAAATTTAAAAGATAAAGCCGGGATGGGATGTAGCAAAGCGAGGAGATTGCTGGGTAGACCTTGGAACATGCCGCACATGATCTGTTTGTTCACCCTCTTCCACGGTCCTCAAACACAGTGCCGTCCTTATCAGTAATCAAATTAACTCACGAATGTGCTCGGTAAAACGATAAAACGGGTAATTTTTGGCTTCATCAGACATCACAAATAGACTCTGTGAGCGCATTTTGCTTGGTGAGATTGGTGGTTGAAGTGGGTATGATTGAGAGATAGAGAAGAGTAATTGATTGGAAGGTTGTTCTGTTCAACAGTACTGACCACCAGGGGAAGAGCTAACTCGGCACGTAATCTGCCTGTCTGATATGAAATAAGTCTTTTTCAGTTGTTGTGAACCGTGAGCGAACAGAGAAGGAAACAATGTCTAGAAAGAGATAACACAATCCTTTTACATCACCGACCCACCTATCTGCACCAAACAATCCATCCAACCTTTGCCCATGATTAGCGACAAACAAAAAGGGACGCAGTGAACATCGGCAACCTCTCTGTTTTGAGAGGGGACTGAGGTAAAATGGGTCGTGCAATTGACGCAAAAGTTGCATTTGTTGGAGGGTGGGTGCCGGTGCTTTGGTGTTGAAGGTCACATCCCAAGGATAGAGAGCCACTTTGGAAAATGTGCTCCACTGAAAACTTTGGACCATTGCTTCAGCTGCTTGATTGCCAGTGAATAACTCAGAGTCTTGCATGGGCTTTGTCAGGTGTTGTTCCCCCTTTATTTAAAACGGCACATTAAGTAACAAACAATGTTTATCTCCTAAAACCAACAGCGATTGATACAAGGTGAACTTTAGGCAAGCGAAAACTCCATCTCTAGCGTTAATGATACTGTACAAATTTTGATATCCTTAGTTACAAACTTAAGACATTCAAATCACACCAGTATCTTCAATTACTAGTGTTGGGCGTCGTCGACTTGCTAACCCATTTCTCCATCACAGAATCCGGCGAACTTGTTTCAGAACGCTTGATCGTCGACTCATAACCGTGATGATCAATTACCTGATCTTGGAAACTATTAATCTCCTCTTTCTCCAACATGAGACTGCCAACTTTCTCTATGTTTCTTAGCTCAACAAGCACCTCCTCCATTGAAGGCCTCATGTCCTTCTCCTGCTGCAAGCACCTAAACGCCAACTCGGACACCAGCTTGATCATCGTCGTCACCCCGACATCCGACCCATACCCAAGTTTCGGATCGACCAGCTCGTGCAAAGCCTGGTTAAGGATCTTGTTGACGGCGAGTGTCGAGAGGTTGATCTCCTGCCGGTTCCGGCCGATGTCGACGGCGGGCAAGGAGGAGATGAGCTCCATCAACACCACGCCGTAGCTGTACACGTCGCTCTTCTCAGTGAGCTGGTAGCACTTGCTGTAGTCCGGGTCGAGGTACCCCGGCGTGCCCTGGGGGGAGGTGGAGACGTGCGTGACGCCGCCGGCGGGGAAGGGGCGGGAGAGGCCGAAGTCGGCGACCTTGACGTGGAGGGCGGCGTCGAGGAGGATGTTGTCCGTCTTGACGTCGCGGTGGACGACGGGGGGGTCGGCGGCGTGGAGGTAGGCGAGGGCGTCGGCGGTCTCGGCGGCGATGGAGAGGCGGGCCGGCCACGGGAGGGGGGAGGCGGCCGAGAGGTGGCCGTGGAGGTGGTCGGCGACGGTACCGTTGGGGACGTACTCATAGACGAGGAGGAGGTCGCGACTCCGTCGAGAGGTGCAGCCGTAGAGGGAGACGAGGTGGGGGTGGCGAAGGGCGGAGAGGATCTTCACTTCGTTCATGAAGAGCTCTGTCTTCCTCCAACTGTTGTCGTAGAGACGCTTCACTGCTACTGACCTTCCATCGCACAGCTTCCCTGTTTCAATCACATGCACATGCACATGCATGCACTTTAGTTTACTTCGAACCAGCAATGCAGTAATGATTGAGTTGAATGTCATTCATTTATATTGAAAATTAGTTAATCTCTAAATTGTATAGTATTAGCTTACCACATTGTGATTAGTACAGCTTGAGATGATATAAGCTCTAAATTTTCCAGTGTTACATTATGATATTGTGATTCGTATCAGCCTAAGGCGATAAAAGAATATTAGTTCAAAGTAATTTCAGTCATTCATGTAAATTACCTAAACTTGAGCTGGCATATGAGTTAGATCAACACCAAGTGATACCAATTTTTTCATTAACATTTAGTCATATAATCTTACGGTAATTATGCTGTGATTTTTTTAAAATTTTCCGTTAAGCCGGACAAATATATATTACAGAAATATGAACACAAAGATTGAAGAGTATCATTTATCCTTCATGGGCATGCTTGAGAAATGCTTAAAAAATTAGAACAATATTGCAACTCCAAATAATGGTGCATGGCTCTGTTATAAAAACAGGGTTTTTTTGTTGTAATTTCATCGGTGATAATTTTTTAAAAAGGACTAAACTGGTTTGGCCGTAGGAAGAAATTTGATTTATGAAAAGAGGAGCTTGATTGAGTTTTACCATAGTAAACGGTGCCGAAGCCTCCATCACCAATTTCTCGACTGGAGTCGAAGTTGTTGGTGGCTTCCTCGAGCTCCTTGTAGGAGAAGACATGGGTCGTATAGCTTGTGCTCTCGCATTTCTCAAGGTCGGATTTGGAGGAAGGACCCGTGATGTATCGGTAGAGGAGACTTGATGAGGATCCGAGGTGGCGTTTGCGACGGTAGAAATGGAGGGCGTGGAAGAGAATCCATGTTAGAACAAAGCTGCCTGCTCCGGCTGATACACCTGATCAAAATAGCGGATTTTATGTCGCATTTGGTACTTGGGTACCTGTTCATAGAAGGGATGAGAGCACTTTGCAATACAATCGATACAAGGGGTGGGAGTTGGGGCATTACCTATGATGATTTTCTTCCTTGTATCTGCTCTCCCCCCTGCAATATCATAAAAGATCAGCAAACTTTGATGTCTGTCTTATCTGCATGTATTTTTTATCATTCATGACTGTATGAACATGTCTTGCGTACTACAAATAGTCCAATGCTACCACACAAAATTCTTGGTAGATGAATAATAATAATGAATAATAAAGGTAGATGAGATCAATAATGGGCAACTTCTTGGTGATCCAGACTGTGACTCTTTGAGGTGAAATTAGCTGATGGCAGTTGAAAAATCGTGAAGACTATGAATCAGACCAAATCTTTCGAGTTGCTGTGCTGCTAATGGAAGAAAGCAAGTTCTACCAGTGACTTGTCAAATTTGGCAGGCAAGCTCATCTGGTTCAATGTGTTGTGGGCATTTTTTGACCATCCACAAGTGTACCTTATGGTGACCCCAAAACATGTTCTTCCCATTGTGTTAACGACGAAAACCTGTCCCTACGTTCTTTAAATCTTGTCTATTCTTTTCTTTTTCAAGCTTCTTGGCATCTTCCTGATGTCAAATCTCTCCTACCCTTCTTCACCAAATCTTATATTTCTAGACGGTGAAAAAAAGTTTTTACAAGAGAAAGCTAATGATCTACGTACATGAAGTGTTCAATGACACAAATGATATGAATGAGGAAGCAAGTAGTAACTCACCAGGTGCTGGGCATGATGCGAACCGATATTGGTCATGGCAAAAACAGATACTCTGCTCCGGAACGATCGTGTCGTATCCACAAATCCCACCAGAGTCGACGCAGTCGGTGCACCACCCAGCACCCATCCTCCACTTCACATCAAAACCGGCTTTCATAACTCGTTCATAGCTCGAGGAGCCGTTCCTCAACTGTTCGGCCCCTGTACTCAGAACCATGACCTGAACCTTCTTACCACAACCAAGCCTCCGAAACGTCTCGTTCAATACGCTCTCATTTCTCTCAAACAGGTAATACGATGGATGGGCGTACTGGCTACGAAGGCAGGTAATGTTATGAAGCTCTTGGGAAGAATTAGTCTCTGGCAACGAGCAGTTGATGAGCAAGTTGAGGGGCACACTCTGATTACCAATTTCAAACGTGAAGTTCCCGATATCTGTATCAACTAGCGGCCTAGGACAGCTCGTTCCCAATAACTCTCTGTTCACAGCAGTGAAGATCCTGTCCCGGTACCTGATGTTGCTGACACGGTACTTGGCAGATTCGATCTCGAGCTGGGGGGAGTTGTTCACGCAAGTAAGGTTCATCTGCGGGT
>JAVDBV010009627.1:3734-17072 GCA_032619315.1 Piper longum
CCCCCCCCCCCCCCCCCCCCCCCCCCAAAAAAAAAAAAACCAGTTTGAAGGTTTTAATGGCTTTTCAATCTGATGAAGATTTCAATGACTTCAATAGAATTAATAGTGCCGTACCAAATCATTTAACGCCGATCAAACATGTATTTTTCTAGAATTAAGGGTCGTGGGCGGATGACATACTTTACCATGTTTGGTCCATTCAAAGTCTCAACCTCGCTCCAACTTTTCATGCAAAATAAGGCTCCTATAATTATGTAGAAATAAAGTTCGGTGCAATCCCATTTTATGCTTGGGACAAGAAGATGATATAGAGACCATCAGGTGGGGCAGCGACGTTATTCATAATCTTTGGTTAAATATGTACAGGCAAGCAATTCAGCCGAAATGCCTTTCCCCATCCTCTTACGCTAATCGGTTGATGCCGAAATTCACAGCCTGCTCTAAGAACGGGAGAAGAATATAAGCGATGAAGATGAGGAATAGCGAGAGTTATAAATAAAAGATAAAGAAATAGCTAGACTTATAATCTGATCAGTGTCAAAATTTTTAATTAATCTATACATCTCGTCCCCTTAACTAACAAACCAGAATTTATCATCGATATGTGTATTATCATCACCTGAGATACATAGATTCAAAACATGATAACTCCACTACTCGTCATCACTCTCATCAGCTGTTGTATTGAGAGCTTACAACCGGTCGATCAGTGATGCCTTCTGCTCCTCGTATGTCAACTTTTTTAATTTGAACCTGTAAAAAAGTAATTAGTTACTCAACATCTGTTTCTTCCCATGAAAATTCCACGACTGCATAAAGGATAAAATTTAAGAAAATTGAAACTGCGGATTCTTTTACCTCTTATGCTCCTCACGAGAACATTTTCAGATTTCTTGGCAGAGGAATCTGTACGAATGGCAGCATGAGCCTTTTTGTACACCTATTCCAAATCATCAGCATCAATTCCTATTTTGATGTTACTAAAGTGGGTCTGGTACTTCTCAGGTTCATCTTCCATCAATGTCTACAATGTTTAAACACAGGAGGAAATGACAAATGTGTATGAGATTATAAAAGTAAACAATACAAGAAAAGAAAGAAACTTCCATATCCTAAAAAAAATACCCTCGCATATGAAGCAACATGACCACCAAAGATGTATTTAAGATGAACCTCAGCATCAAGTTGTTTTGTATTCTTTCTTAAAACCAGCAAGCCTCTTCTCACTGTGAGGAATGTCAAGTCCGCCATGAAGAGCACCCTTATAACAAGACTTTTATGTCAAACAGACCCATTTATACATACAAAAATATGTCACATAGATAACAAATACCATTTTATTTTTTATTTTTTTAAAAAAAAACAGCTTCGTATTATTTTTTTTTTATAAACTTAGCAAAGAACAAAAGTTCCATATAGTTTTAGATTTTGCCTCCTCGAGCAAGGAATTACAGAAAAACAACATATGATTTAAGGGAAATTTGAAGTATTCTATGTATTCTCATCTGCCAATTTCAAAATACCGGGAGCAATGGCCATAATGTCACACAATGCTTCATTACAAAAATTTTTGCAATTACATAATGCTTGAAAGATAAAAATGTCCAGTAAGAGTTTTGATAAGATATAGTTGTAAGGAACAACCAACTACCTTCAAAATGCCAAAGACGCGATTGCCAGTAGTAGTCCTCACAAGACCAACGTCCAAGAAAGCCCAAAACGGCCTCCAACTGTCAGCCTGTTCCTCTGAGCCATCTTCACCAGTGGCCTAAATAAAGTGAACATAAAATAAAATTTAACATTCTATAACACAATAGCCAAACCAATGACTAAAAACTCCCATTATTACCTCAATGTTACCCTTGTATTCATCATCCATCAGTAGCATCTTCAGAACACGGCGTGCCATGAGAAGACCAGTACAGTAGGCTAGCATTCACAGAAGGACTTATAAAAACCTGAAACCATTATGGTAACAGACTAGAAGAAATCTCAGTTCATACCTGCAGCATAGTTGGTGAGACCAACTTCAAGCCCACACCAAGGCAACTCATGGGAGTAGGCAGCCGCAAAGACTGCATCAACAGCAATACTAGCTGAAATAATTTGTGCAGTAAGATAACCATTAATCTTAAAACAACAAACTCTTCAAAAACAACTATAGAACAATACACCGAAATTAAAATTTCAATTGCAAAAGGATACAAAGCGAACAACAAATCTGTACTTAGGAGTGTTGTACTTGTTCTTATCAGTCAAATATGAGCACGGTAGTCAGTCTTCTCCTTTATCAGCATAAAAAGATGAAATATTTCCATATCAATATTTTTTTTAAAAAAAAAATAACATAAAAACAGAAGTATACCTCTTCTTCTCCTATATTTAACCTGAAATCGCTTAAAGTACACCATTGCCTTCTGCGTCTTCACAAACTCCTGCACCAAACAAAGCAAATAACACGGTGAATCCATGCAACCAAATCAAACAACAAATCGGGTAGTTCAAGTCACCTTTCAAGAGAAACTAAGACTAAACTCACACACACCAAGTGCGATCAGTGTAAGAAGCTACTAGTAATACAGAAAAAAAAACAGAAATAGTAATAAATAAGGCATAAAAACAGAAAAATGAACAAATCATGCAATCCAAACCTCTTCTCAAAATAACCTAATAGTAATTTTGATTGATCCCAGAAGTTAATAACACGAAAGACACGCAAAAACACCCAATTCGGAACAAATTAGAGACAAAAACAAAAGCAAGAACAATTCGGGCCTCCTCTCAAAAGAAACCATTTATGTACCAAAGGTAACCAATCTCAGAAGCCACTCATCCCATGGACACCCAAAAAATAAAAAATAAAAATAAAGCATCAAATTTTATGAACAGATTACACATAAAAACATAAAATATAAACAAATCATGCAATTCAAGCCTCCTCAGAAACAAATCTAATGGTAATTTCATATGCGCTAAACGTGACAGATTTCGGAAGCTGATCACACTACAGATACGGAGAAACCATATGCACAAACAATTCATGCACTTCAGACCTCCACTCAATAGAACTTAATAACCATTTCATACGAGCCAAATGTGAAAAATATCAGAAGCTAAAACATACTATAGAGAACGAAATAAAAAAACATAAGAGCTACGAACGGATTCAACGCAAGAAGGAAAGAAGCGAGGCTTGCACAAACCATGACCGCCATCTCCGGCGAGGAGGAGGACGGGTGGCGACGGTGGCCACGAGACGAAGGGAGAGGGGTCCGCTGCCACAAATCCCAGGGGTGCACACTGCGGACGCGGGCTCGGACTCGGAATGGTGACTTCGTTCATTTGTCCGCCAGTGCAACATTATGAGGACCTCCTTTAATATATCAGCACCCTTGCATTTTTTTTCTCTCTTATAATGTTTTTTTTTTCAATAGTTGATTTTAACCCACAATAATTTTATGACTGTATTAATACTTATTTAATTTTAAATTATTATTAAGAAATCATATAAAAATAATTTAATTCAATTTAAATTTTTTAAAATATTAATAAATTTTAATGTATTTATAATCATCTTACTCAAATAAAAGTTTATTGTTTGATAATACATACTCAAATCATATTTTACAATTTTATTCATATTTATTTATTATATCTACAAATATTTCATGTGTTATACGATCCACTTTGATTGGAGAATAATGAAAAATTATTAACCTTCAAACTATGTACAGGAAAGTGTTTGCATTTATCTATTTATTTATTGTTATAAATTAATAAGAAAAAACTTTAGAGTGTAATTTTATCTGAATTAAAAATCTTAAAAAAATAAATTCCACTTAATTGTTAAAAATTTTACTTATTGAAATTAAAATTACTTTTAATATTTTTATAATACTATTTTACGGTCAAAATAGAATAAATATTCATTATTTTTATTTAAAAATAGTATAATAACATTTTTTAAAGTAACTTTGTATATTCCTAATATTTAATCTTATTGATAAAAAGGAACTCAATACTTGTGTAGAAGATTTGACCAATTAAAATATAACTAAAAATAAAAAAAATAATAAATCAAATAATTAAGCATTTCTTCTTTAAATTATGATCTATTTTTCGATCAATGACAATCATAATTTATATTTAATATATTAAATTATTATAATCAATCTTATTATTCAAGGAGAATTTCTCTGTAAAATTAAAATTTATTCGTAACAACTTGCCTAATATTTTTTTAATAAGTTTCAAATGTTCCAAACTCATCACAAAGGTCTTTGGTTAGATTAAACAATTTAGAATTTTAGACGGTGAAGCTTTCTTACTTGTTATACTCGTATATCATCTATTCTTAAATTGATTATGTAGTATATCTAATATCTATTTGTTTAAATATCATGTATTCTTCAGTTGATTATGTGATATATCTAATATATAATTGTTTAAATCACAATAATGCTAGCATCAGGTCAATCAATCTATCACCCCAGGTAAGAAAATAATTGTTGCATTTTCATTTTATTTTTCACATTTTGCTTTTCTTCATATTATCTTACATCGATCTCTATTTGAGTAAATTAATTATTATTGTAATTAAAAATTATTGAAGAAGTTTGATGCATATTTTGAATGTGAAAAAGTTCAAATTTTTGGCTAATGGCTTGGGTTTAAAAAGAGTGATAAAAGTATCAAAAAAATATCAAAGATTTTTCATTTGAATAGACAAAATTGTATAAAATTAATTGACTTAGATATCCTAAAAACACTTATGTCTTAAATTCAGTTTTCACTAAGATAAAATATAGTATATTAATATTAATAAAAGTGTGCCTACAAATCTTCTACTTTGATTAATTATTTATACAAAAATCATTAGGGAATATTATTTTGTATTTAAGCTGGTTGTTACATTCCGCCTACCCTTTTGAAATTCACTTTTTGCTAATCCTAACAATATGAAATAAAAAGAATGCTTAATTATTATTAGACAAATTATCAACTTGTTATCAAATGTAAAAGACAAAAAAAATAGTATTAGATTTTCAATGGTGTCGTAGTTCTCTAGTCTCGAGAAGTACACCACAAATAGAATCATAGATATCAAAGAATATTTTAATTCCAAATGCTTTCCATTTCTTCCTTCATTTTTTTATCTAAATATTGTAGATATTGGAGAATATTCTAACTCCAAATGCTTTCCATTTCCTCTTGAATTTTTTTATCTAAAGATTACAAATAAACGCGTTAATGCATAAAATTTTATATATTTTTTTCAAAATCATAAACCTTGTTTCTACGGTGGCACCATACTATCGTCATTTATTTTCTTATCGACAACATCAAAATATAAATATCTTGACAAATTTTTGTCCGATGGAGTATAGTTGAGAAAGAGTAGTAATTAATATAAATGTAAGTTTCTGACTAGTAAAATAATAAACTTAATTTTACATGGTATCAAAGTTAGCCCACCCGTGTGACTCCTTAGCGAGCGATTATTTTTTTAAAAACCCCATAAATGTCAAACTAATATGGTGTGTACATACAATCACTTGCAACACTGGTGCCTTGCGTGAAGGAATATTGAGCATAAATACACGTTTTAAGGAAAAATACGAGTAAGTAACTAATAAAAATGTATATTTTAAAGTTATCTTAAGTCATTTTTAATATTTAACATATCTTTCAACAAAAAAAATAATATCCATACTAGATTAGACAATCACAATAACAAATTTTTATTTTAATTATGCTTAGATGTTTATGGAGGGGAGGGGTGTGACATGCAATTTTTTGGTTATTTTTTGAGATGGATTGTTTTAGTCCATGAACTCATTGTAAGCTGGAAGTTGCAACTCATGAAGATGATGTGGCAAGCAGGTGGTGGTTACTGGTTAGTCTTGTGCTTTCCATCTTTTCTCCATCAAAAATCCCACCTCTTCCAATCACCGGTTTATGTTGACGAGAGCCATGGACATGGCTTCCCTCCAACCACTCCTCCCCCCTTCCCTCCTCCTCCTCTCCTCCTCCCCTAGAGAGAGGTACCTCTCCTTCTCCCTCCACAAACCACTCACCTTCTCTTCTCCTACTTCTACTTCTTTGGCCTCGTCGTCGACCAAGCTTGAGCCGCCGCCGTCTAGGAGTGCCAAGGACAAGGGGAGCTCGCCTGGGTCGGTGCAGAGGAAGGGGCACAAGGACGACTTTTATCTCAATCTGGGAACTGCTGTGAGGACCCTGCGAGAGGATCTGCCGCTCTTGTTCTCCAAGGACCTCAACTACAGCATCTATCGGTATAATCTTTAATATGTTTTTTAATAGAATTACTCTTTTTAGGTTCTTTGTTTTAAGATTTCCTATTTTTTTAGCAATGTTCTGTTTTATTGTTTGTGCTATAGTTAACTTCACTTTTTTATGTGTCAAATAAGTAGTACTGTATATGGTTAATTAAATATTGGTGATTGGAGCTGTATTGAATGTTTTGCTTACATCATGAAGTGAATAACAAGTATTTTGTGAGGTAGTGCGGTAGGATAATGATATTTTTTTACATAGAGGGAAGTGGTCATAAATATTACCGCATTTTAGATTGGAATTATCCATTATGTGGAAAATCCATGCTGAAAAAATGGATTGTTTGTATCTGGATTCGAAATAGGACATCTCTAATTGTTGGCTACGCTTAAATGTGATCGTGAATCTTATTATTGAATATTGATAGTTTATAAGTTTCGCTATATTGAATGTTTTGCTTACATCTTATGATGTGAATAACAAGTATTTTGTGGGGTAGTGTGGTAGGATAATGATATGTTTTTACATACAGGGAAGAGATAATAATTATTACCACATTTTAGTTGGAATTGTCCGTTGTGTGGAAAATTCATGCTGAAAGAACGGTTTGTTGTCTCTGGATTTGAAATAGGACATCTCTAATTGTCGGCTACGCTTAAATTCGATTGTGAATTTTATGATTGAATATTGATAGTTTATAAGTTTTTAGCAATTCAGGCTGCCATCGAAATGCGAACTTAAGTATATATCATCAAATAGACATCTTTTGTAGCTTTTGGTGGTTTCATTGATATCCATCCTAGCACGAAGTGATTAAAGTGGCCATTTCATACATAACTAGTTTATGCTGAAGCCTGGTTATGCATGCATAAGATAAATTTAAAGATCAATAAATGGGCTGTGATGAATTTAATATAAATAATTTGATGATTTTTACTACACATTGGTTCTTTGAATTTATTCAGTCTAATTCCTAGATTTGGCCATCCCAGGGTTATGTTTCAGGAGCTTGATGATTGATTATGACAGCTAAAACTTTTTGTACGATGAAGCATTGGTCAACCTCATTACATCTTATTTCTGTAGAAATTGGTTAGGAGTAATTTTGTTTGGCCCTGTTCTTCTGCATCTTGAATAGGAATTCTTAAATGTCTTTGAGTGATGCAGGAGTGGTATACAATCCTTGTCAGTTTTGGTTTCGACATCCTTCCCTCCTAATTCTATTCTTTTCCATAAATTGTTCCTCATCAATGATTCTCAGATTTTAAATGTTGTTAAACTAATCATTTTAACTCTGCTGCAATTGCTTGTATATTTGCTCTAACATACATAGCAAGTCAGGGAGAAACATGAATTTAAGTGTGTAAACATTGATTCTGTGTTCAGAGTAGAACATTCCTCATTTGGATTTAGTAGTAATTTTTTGAATTCATCATCTCTTTCTGTTTTATTCAGGGATGATATCACATTTACTGATCCTTTAAACACATTTCAAGGGATTGAAAACTACAAATTGATATTTGGGGCTCTACGTTTTCATGGGAGGATGCTATTCCGTGGTATCTCTTTTGAGGTGTTGAGGATTTGGCAGCCATCAGAAAACGTTATACTAATTAGATGGAATTTGAATGGCGTTCCTCGTGTTCCATGGGAGGCCAGAGGCCAGTTTCAGGGAACTTCGCGTTACAAGCTCGACAGAAATGGGAAGATTTTCGAGCATAAGGTTGATAATTTAGCCTTCAACTTCCCCCAGCCACTAAAACCAGCTGCTTCAGTGTTAGACTTAGTTGCAGCTTGTCCAGCCAGCCCGAACTTGACCTTTTTGTGGGATCCTCCTGATGTTTATTCATCTTCTTGGTTGGAGTTCTACCGAGCTGTGAGAGCAACTTTGGATCAGGAAGGTGATTTGATTAAACAGGAGTACTTGGTGACCTGTTCATAATTTTACTTCTTCCTGAATAGCCATGAGACCTTTGGAGAAGGTGAAGAGAAATCTTTCACTCTTCTTCTCTGTTTAGTTGTTTACTGTTTACTTTATAGAGTGGCTTAAATCATAATAGTATAGTTGTAAATAGGCTACATGATATACATTTTGAGCGTTCACATAATATTTATACGGTCTACTATTTTTCTTGTAACTTTTTCATGAATGTTTGTATAAGAAATAACATTTTGATGGGATTCACTCTTCAGGATTCATCTTCTTGTAGACTAAAGATAATAACTAAGAGCTATAAGTAAACTTAGGACACCCATTTGAGATGTCTGGAATTCCTCATTCAACAAAATTCCAATAAAACACACAACAAAAAAGAGCTAAACATCAAACATTAAATCATTTAAGATTAAGATGAAAACTTGGCTAGCAACATTGGATAAAATTAAACATCAAATATTAATACAAGTCTACAATTAAGATATAGATGAGAAGAGGGTGATTATAATCTGATACTTGTAAGTGGGTCTCCCGTGTTGGAGAGATGCAGATGAAAAAAGGTGACGTTTCACGCTTTAGAGAGGAGATAAAAGGTTATTACCACCAAGGCAAGTTATTTGTCTGCTCAATGTTTAGCAAGTTATTGCAACAATAAGCTACTTTGTCAATATGTGTTGAAAAGTCCAGTACCAAACACAGTTCAAACGGAATAATAATCAGCTGGGCACCCTTCAAATTGTTAAGAAATAGTGGAGGCAGAAAATTCTTCCCGGAATGAAAAGTCGCCAACTTTTTAACTTCCTGGAAACAAAAGTCACCAAGAAATTTCTGCTCGACGGGGAAACCAGAGAGTGACACTTTGAACTTTCCTCCCCAGTCGATCTTTCGATTGTAAATAAGACTTTTTCCACCTCTTATGCAGAACATGCTTACGAGTTATATAGGATTAGGATACGATAGTCAGCAGGTGCTGTTATTATTTCAACTTGGTGTAAGATGTGTGTTGCGCATTAGCAGGTGCATGAATGATATGCTTGCTACCAACAAACGTGTATTAAGGAATGATGGGAAATTTGAGGTGGGTTTTCTTGCTTGTTTTTAAAACTTTTGGCTGTATTATTCCCAGGGGACCTGACCAGATTTCCTAAACTATACCTATTTGATTGCGTATATGAATTGTGTGCACCACGTTTGACCTGTGTATACTGTTGTTAACCTATGATTAATATTAAATGAGATACCAATCAAGTCCTGCCTAATCAGAACTCCCCTTAATTCACTATGTTCATATTGGAATCTCCGGAGAGAAGTAAATTGAAGGAACACCATGCCCAGCCGACTCGTTGATAAGAGTTACCAAGATCTGTGACGTCTCAATGAAGAAGACAAATGAAAACTATAAACATGTGACACAAATTTGTGTTGATTTGGGACTTCGAAGTGTATGGACCACAAGTTAGCAGACTTTTCGTCGTCATCACCATCTTTATACGCTTGAATTACACCAGTTTGGTCTCCAATTTTTGTCACTCAACTAATTTTTTTTGGGCCGCTTTGAGGGCCAGCCCAAATTTATTTAGGGATTTGCTTGATGACTGATCAGTTTTTAATCCAAAAAAGACTGTTAAATGGTATGCTAAGATTGGTACGTTTGATTTTCTGCTATTACATACCTTTGATTGAAGCTTGAAAAGCCATAATTAACAGTACATTTAACACAAGCACACCAACTCCATATGACAAGATACCAGAAAAAATGCAACTATATAGCTTGCTATTATTGGCAGTGAGATCATTGAGATTATCACTGATCTTAATACAAATGTCTTTCAGAAGTCAATCAACTTTTAATTGTCGTCTTACACAAGACCCACAGCAGAATTTGACCACCATTTTATTCCTTCTTGGCCTCCTGTGCAGACTTCCAACCCAGACCTCACATTCATCCCCCCTTGCCCTCCGTCTTTCCTCTTCACACGTCTCTTTCTCCTTAGTTCCTCTTCACACATTAAAACTTCCCTCCCTGATAACTTTTAGGTTAACACTTTTCACACATGATCAGAATGATGAAATTGTGTACTCGAAGAAGGTGATCAAGTAAAACAGCAAAAACTATTCAAAGCCGTGAAACTGGCTCAAACATGTTACAGAGAAATATTATGATTCCCTAAAGCCAAAATATTTTGTGGATACGTTATGAAAGCAAAGATTAACTGCTAAAAAAAGGATTAACTGCTAAGCAAAAACAAATGATCATATGTACAAGTGTAGAAATTATTTTGTCTAGTTCCACCAAGATCATGAGACCTCCAATTGCTCGATAACTTCACACGTTAATCCTCACAAAAAATAACCATGAGAATTAGCGTGCTCCCCTTGAATCTGCCTCATCATCATCTGAGCAGAAACATTGCCCTGGGTGTACCCATCTGATAATTCAGAGTTGCTTAGTTGCTGGTTATTGAACATATGGAAAAACTGGTCATGGCCACTAGGAAACATTAACTGTTGATGCTGCTGCTGTTGCTGCTGGTGGTAGAATTCTCCGACGGCAGACGACGGCCTACCGTGGTGAAGCATGAACCCGACGTCCTCGGCCTGGCTGCCGCCCGTTGCAGCTCCTAACGCCGGCGATATCAATGCGGAGGAGGAGGAGATCCCAGTGAATTGTTGCACCATAGCCCGGAAGTTTGTAGTGTCGGTGTTGAGGAGGGTGGTGGGCGCCCGCCGGGAAGCCCGAGACCGCTTCCTCCCCGATTTCCCGACGCGGCCCTCAAGCGCGGGGAGGTGATCTGCACGGACGCCGGAGCCGGTGCCTCCCCCATGGCCTAAGCCTAAGGTGTTGTGACTAGCATTAGTACTACTAACGTAATCAGCTCCGGCGTTGGTGGTGGGGGTGACAACGGTGGAATCCGTGGCCGGAGGCCTTCGGGCAAGAGCCGGGCGCATCGTCGGGTGGCCGGAGAGGTGGTGAAGTTGGCTCCAGTGGTCGGAGCCGGCGTCGCTCATGGGCACGGGCACGGCGGTGGAGAACATGTTAGGGGCACACATTAAGGCACTTATATACAGAACAGACGACGGCTGCGTCCCGTGTGTCTGAAGTGAACCTCACAAAGTTTGGTAGGTTGGTCAATCAGAAGACTTTAAGGGGTGATCTTGACCGTCGGTGTGATAGTGGGGCCGAGTGCCACGTGGGATGCCACGCAGGCTCTGTGGAATAGAGCACCGAGTGCTTCTGGAAGGGAAGGGAGCGGCTTCCCGGAAGGAGCGGGTGGCTTATCCGATGACGTCAGCGTCGACACCCTGTTGACCGCCTCGCTGATGTGATGTCATGCACTCCACTTGGCTTGGCTAGGGCGGCTGCATGTATGTATATACACGGCTCCGCCTCGGCTTGAAATTAAATGAGATTTAACTTAAAGTAGCAAAATGTTTTACATAAATTCTATGGGATTTTTATGTGACTGTGTAGATTTTTGTATTTAAATTTTTCTAATCTAATATTTATATATGTATGTATATATTACATAACTAATCACAGTGAATAATGGCTCAACTATGATGAGCCATAAATGAAGAGAGTCTTACGTACTGACTAAGCCACGAGACAAGATTACGTATAGAAGACGTTGAACATTTAATTCCACTCTCTGTACTTTTATAATTAAAATAAAAGACATCAAAGTATAATTTTTAGTATAATTTAAGAATTTATTATAGGGTGGCCCTTAAGTTCATTAATTGAAAAGTTTAGAACCTGACTTTGGTAGGTGGCATGGGCCAACTCCAAATTATATGTTTGACCATTGACCGGAGACAAATAAGACAAAAAGGCCCCAATCCCTTGATTTACGCGATGCAAATGGTTGACGGGCCATTGCCCCCGGCGAGAGGCCGTTCTAGGCTTCAGATTGAACTTGTCCCCGTGTTGCGTGATAGCACACATTATCATTCCTTTTTTTAACACAAAAATTTGTGTATCTTTTAGAATGGTGTGCAGTTTGGTTTATTAAATCATCATCTAGTAAATAAATAGAGAAAAAATTAAGTGCTCCATGTAGCTACTTCATATGAACTGCACCAGCTCTAATTTGAACCTTCTTACTAGGTTGCCTATAATAAGGCTTTTATATATATATATATATATATATATATATATAGAAGGTTTGATAAAATTTTGTCCTTAATAGACATTAATATAACTTATTTTTAAAATCTTAGAAAATTACACTAGATTAAAAATGTTTTAAAATTAATTTTTCTAACGATTACTTTGATAATTAAAATAAAAAATTTTAAAATGTTAGATTGATTTGAAAATCTATGATACTTAATTATTTATTTTTACATTTATGTATGTATATATATTATAAGTAGTCGGACCCATTAAATTACTTTAAATAGAAATTATAATTCGTATAATATATATATATATATATATATATATATATATATTCAGGAAATATTTCCTGCCACCAGGGTAGGAAATTTTTCCTGCCCCAACTTCTAATCTGGGCCATCCATATGATCAGACGACCCATATTTGATAATAAAAAAAAATTAGCCGGCGGAGGATTTCAGCCAAGGCCGGTAGCCAGCCGGGGTGGGCGGGGCAGGGCCGGGGGAGGGGACGAGGGCCAGGGTACGACGGCCGACGGGCAGAGGGGGAGGGGTCGCGAACACCACCCTGATTCGTCACCGCCCCATGTTGCATATGGGCCACTAAATTTCGATCTAGCGGCCCAGATCTACTCTCCCAACCTCACCCATCAACCCACCATGTAACACCCCGATTCGGCTCACCCGTGAACCAACCCGGAAATGCTACCGGCAATCGAACCGTTCGATAATCTACTAGATTCGGTTAAGCCGACCCGGATCTACTTTCGGCGTCTTAAGATGAAGATACAATTTTCTATATGCATAGATAAATGCACAAAAGTCCTACCATGTCACTACATGAATGACGTGAAAATTAATTCACACACAAACACAATCACAAAAAAATCAAAACAAAATTCTGAATAAAATCGGAAAGAACCTCCCCTAAAAGTACAATTAGGGGCCACCCTCTCCAAATAATATATATATATATATATATATTATTT
>JAVDBV010009641.1:4092-14562 GCA_032619315.1 Piper longum
ATATATATATATATATATATATATATATGTATATATATGGTACAACCTTATCTTATCGTGTGGACGCCCTACACCCTCCTCTTTGCCATTTTTATGGACACCATGCCTGTTCCTACTTTCTGTCAAGCGATCCAGATTCCACGGGTAATAAAACACATATGTCGTCTACTGAGCTGGCAGTGTAAACGATGGCGACGAGCCCTGTATCATGTTATTCACGTTCCCCTCCCTCCTGAACTAATTTGCATAAGTTTGGGTTCATTATTACGTTATATATTTACAGTTGACTTCAATCGCTTGTTTAAGCTTGAATTGTGTTTGATTAAACTAGTTTGCTATTTGATGGTTTCGCTGATTTCAAAGTTGTTTTTTATGGTAAGAAAAAGTGATAAAATTTGTAATATATATATATATATATGTATATTTTTGATTGACACTTAATATAAAAATGTATTAAATTAAACAAAATATTAAAGTCAGGCTGAATATTTTTTTTAAATTAAGTGCAACAAACTTAATTTTCGAGTTGAATTAGGCTAAGCACTCCGTTGTTCAGTTGTCGAGTTATTATTAAACACTTTTTGCTCGTGACATTGCTAGATTACACCTGTGGAGATTTCATCATCATGGGCAAGGTCGCCGGCGGATTTACGGACAGCCCGAGTCCATTCCACCACCGCAGGGGGTGGACGGGTTGATTCGTGTAACCCGGTTAGTGAGGACCTTTACTCTGTTAAAAAACCTTGTTTGCAACTTGTAAGAGACGGCCTCGTTTAAAAAAAAAGAATAGAGAATATTTTCTCACTTTATTTTATTGCTAGTTAAGTAGTAAAGAAGAGTGCAGTAGTAGACAGTAGTTGGTTGAAGTGGCAAGAACTGCGGATTTATATTTGTGAAGAAATGTTTATATTTTTTGACAGTCGTTTTCCACATTAGTCTTAAAAACAAATGGTCAAATTAGATTTGAGACACAAATGGTGATTATAAACCCATGCTCTTAGAATGAGAAGACAGGAGTTTTGGAGACAGCCATGACTTCTAACCTATCATTTGTTTAAATTATAGAAATTTCAAATTAAATGCGTTTCTAATGAAGATTTAGGAGGCTTTGAAAAAAAAAGGAAAAGAAAAAAAGATATTGAATCAATTTTAGCCAAAACCGTGGGCCCAATTTAAAATGCAAATTGAATAATGTTAGAACCTAGTTAAGAGGTGGTGCACCCACTATACTAGAATATGCAATTTGCTAAAACAATCAATGTTTATCAAAAGAGTATGTGAAGGTAGAACAGGGTTCAAGACCTTAAATTCGTTGGTCTATAACATGCCAAAAACTTCCCTCTAACACAGTAAAATTAAAGAGACGATTCTCTAGCAAAAGATGGGTAATTATGAAGTTTAGAAAGCAATACAACATGTTAATAACTTCGTATACTTACATTTATCATATATATATATATATATATTACATTAAATCCTTTTAGCAATTTATGGCACTTAATTTTTATACAGTTGTCTTACCTAAAAATGGGCTCCACTGGCATCGGATTGGTGTATTGACATGATGAATGAATCGTCGTATAGCCGATGCGATTGGCGATGTGACCGTGACCTAATTACACTTGATCGTATTTACTTTGATGGGAAGTTGACATTAAGTACTAGCTTAGTAATTGATAATTAAAGAAGGTGCCCTCCCCTTAAAAATTGGAGTTAGAGCATTTTTTTTCTTGATGTGTTCTCTTATGGTTAAAAAAATGTAGGAGCCATACAAATAAATAAGCTGCAGTGCATCAAACTTCAAATACAAATATTAAGTAATGTAAGTGATGACTATTTTCCAAAAGACTCATCATGACAGGGAAAAGCCGCTGAACGCCGTTAAATAAATTTTTGGGCTTTTTTAAAATCAATTAGCAAGTAAATAAATTAGCAGAAATATATGTACTCCCTAACACGGGGGCCAAATTGGGCGTCATTTTCCCGTATCGCCGTCGTACCCAGGACGATAAAGACTGGGCTCAAGCACGCAGGATTTTTTGTGTTATCCACCATCTCTACATCTTCTACCTACTCAGTAAATATGAAGTGATAGTAAATACATATTTTAATTTAATAGGTGGTTTGTCTTCATCTCTTAATTAGGCCGTCAGATGATGTTGTGACAATCGTTTATAGCCATGCATTAGAACTCAGTTGTTATTCTTATTATAAGTTAATTAGAATATTCTTTGGCATTTTTATTACCAGAGAAGCAAGACAAGGGAGGTTGAACCGAACCTAAATCAATCCTTGTTGGATGCGCGCGTATCGGAGCGTACCTAAAATAGTGCCAGGAGGTGGGCCTCGGCGACAACGTATGAGGGGCAAAACAGGCAAGAGACAGAGGAGAGAATCTGGCACAACTCAGCAGTTACCAGTCGTCATAAAACTCACAGACAAACTCACACTCTCCCTCCCTCTCTCTCTTTCCATCTCCACATTGTTAGATTCTTCCTCCCAAGAACACGATTGGTCGTATAAACAAAATAAATAAATGAATAAAAAAGAAATTAATGGGTCGAGACGACTTGTTTGGAGCTATAAAAGAAAAAAAGGAAACTGAGGATAAGAAAATAAAAAAAAAGAGAGATGGGATGTTGACAAACTTCGTCAATGTGTCACTCTTTACAGCTTTCCCCTTCTTTCCTTTGTTTTTGTGTTTTTTTTATACAATCAGATTTTCTTATCTAGGATCTCTCATTCTCTCTCTCTCTCTCCTCTCTCCTCGCTCTCTTGCCATGGAGAAATAGAGATAGAGAGAGAGAGTGTGTGTGTGCGTGATGGCCCAGTAGATCGGAATCCTCTTCTCTTCTCTTCTTCTTCTCCACCTGGTTTTGGCGATGGTGCTACTTGTATGCATACATACATGTCTTGGTGGGGGGAAGAGGATAGAAGACACGATCTGATGTAGTCTTTTCAATGGCGGGTTGTTGGCGCAGCTGCTTGGACTTGTCATGTGGGGGTGTTGAGCTTTTCTCCTCAATTGACGCGGCGATCCTGTTCTTTCTTCTCAGTTTCTGGATGGGTGACTGAGCCAGTGGATTGGGAGGAAGGGTGGGAGACTTCTTTAAAATTTTTTTGAGGTAGTTGAAACTCTTTCTTTAGCTTCGATCTGTGAAATAAATTCTGTTCTTTTTTTCTTTTCCCTTGTGAATTGTTTTCTTTTTGTGCGTGTGTGTGTCTGTGATTTTAAGTTTACTGGATTTGTCGATGTCTGTTCTGAATGTAATCTCTGGCTTGTTAAAAGGTTCTGTCTTTGTCTGATCCTCGAATGTTATTTTGGGGAGACATGTTGTCTTATTTTGCTGGATTCTTTGTTTGACGCTTGAATTTCTCTGAATTGGTTGGTGTTCTTCTATTTTGTATTGGTAGAAAGTTGAATCGAGATCATTGGTCTTATCGTTCGTGTTGCTGTTGTCGTTGTCGTCAATTTCTGATAAAATGCTGGTGGACGTTCAGATATGTTAATTATGCTAAGACTCTCGATGGTTGACTTCTCGTTGACCCTTTCCTTTGCCAGCTTTCAGGGCAAGTTGCAACTTCTCTTTTGATCTGAATTCGTTGTCTGCTGAATTTTGAGCTGGATGTTCGTACTTGTATTTGGTTGGATATTTTTTGTCCGTCCATTTTTTATTTTGTACGAGCAAAAAATATTACTGATACTATCATCTCCACTCTCTTGGTAAATTAATTGATTCAAGTGCTTCTTGTTCTTGCCAAGAACATCTTAACTTGACGTTGTTCTCCCCATTTCCAAATAACATCTTCATCATGTCCTTTTTTTGAGTATTGGAGTATCCTTGCTGCATTTTCAGGTATGGGAATGAAAGTGCATAGTGAAAACTATTTATCGGAGCTTTTCTCGATGAGAAATTATTCAGAAGAGAGTAATGTTGGTAGTTGGTCGCTTCTCTATGAAGACAGATTGCCCAAGAATGGGCGATGTTATAATGGTCTTACGCAGATGCCATCGGTGGGCAATGCTGACTTTGGCACTGAAATTTTGAGGCAGACAATGCTGAGGCAGGAACATATATTCAGGAAGCAGGTACCAGTCATATGTTCTGTTATTCAAATTTCGAGTGCAACATATCGCTATTATTTGAATTGTTTTTATTTTCTTGCCTTTGTCTTCATGATGTATGATAAAGAACCTTTGGCTAATTGTGGTCTGATAAGTGTAGATTATGACTTTCTATGTTGCTTATGTCACCTTCGTATGTAAATACTGCATCTGAGATGCAGGCGATGTTCATGTCTGCCGTCTGATGTCATTTGAGTGAATTAGAACACAGGTCAAATTGTTGGCCATTGGTATGAAGTAGCATTACCATTTTCTATAGATTGGTACATTGATGTTGCCTTGTAATTTCCTTTCCTGTACTATGTAAGAAACGAACACCCTCTAATGTTATGATTATCAAGGCCTGCCATCTTTTGAAAGAAGTAGCTGTACTTTATTGTGCATCCTAAAAATACAAAGAGCTAGTTTCTTACTTGTGCAAAACGACTAAGGCATTTTCTTTGTGAACTTACACTTGGTGTTTTATCTCCCCATTTAGGTTTTTGAGCTTCACCGTCTATATAGAGTGCAGAGGAATTTGATGGATGAGATCCAGAAGGTTGAAGGATGCAAGTATCCATTTCAAAATTTAGTTGTATCATCCCGGATGCCATTGTATGCTTCCCAAATAAACTTCCAACCAACTTTTCCCATAACAGGCTCACCTAGTGGGCCATCTATGCCTTCTTTTGAGAATGGTCAAACTTTAAATTTTACCCATAAGGAGAACAATTTTAAAGGCTCCCTTAATGGGGCTTCTAATATTCAAGAGATTTACTCTAACAAGATAGGGAGGCTTCCAAAGAGGCCGTTTGACCTTCAACTTCCAGCCGAGGAATACATGGACATTGAAGATGGGGCTGAGATTTCAGAGAATGTACCTCCTGAACTAAATTTAAAACAAACCAGTGTTATTGGTGTAAGTTGCTCCAACCTTGAAATTGAGACGAAATTCACTCTTGGAGCTGAAAATGAACAAAAATCTGCTCTGCTTCTTCAACCCCGTGTCCAATTTGTTGCTGATTTAAACATACCAGTGCAAGAAAGTGTGTCTACTGATGTGGATGATTTAGCCTCTGACAGATCATGGAGACACACACCTCCAGATAGAAATACTGAAGATGAGCAACCATCTGTATCCCTTGGCATATCAAAGGATATTTTCCAGGGTAGCAATATGTACATGGACCAGAAGAAGTTTCTGAAGCTTGCTCACTTATCTTCGGGGAAAAGAGTTGAATGGCTATCACATTGTACTAAACCAGGTAAGAAGTTCTTCCTCTGTTGTATGCGTTTTTTGTTTGAATGTTCCCCATTCTACTTGAATGATAGCAATTCTACATATGGCACCTCACAAATATAGCATTAAATAGTGAAAATATGAAAAACTATTCTTTTAGAAAGTTGTTTGTACTTGCAAGCTGGTATTTTGCAAAATTCTGTTAATTTGAACCTAGTCTGAGATATTCCCCAATGATGCGGCCATCATGTATATCAGATAAAATGTTTGTGGAAACAAGGATTGGTTCCTGGTTTTGGTGTCATTTTTGTGGTATATTTAATACATAAGGTGGTTATTTTCACAATTAAAGCTTACCTGTTAACCTTTCAATTTAAATAGCCAAATCTTATGAATGTGTGTTATTCCTCCTGCAGAAGATGAAAATAACAATTCTTCTTCGTCAATATCTTCTTGGAAAAAACTGGATAACAGCTCCACTAGTTCTCGATTAACAGTTCAGGCTCATCCCTGTTTCAATAATCTTTCTTCTGTTAATGTCTTGAAAGAAATTACTGATAGATCAGAAACATGGAACTTTAGTGGCAGTGCAAGATCGGCGTCATGTTTTGAAGGTGATGTGTCAAGTCTGTATGGTTTCCGACATTCAACAGGTTTGGAACTTGGTGGTTCGCGTTCTGAACTTCTTTTTCCTGCTTTTAATAAAAGAAATGTGGACAGTAGCTGCCATGCACCTTCAGAGAGGACCAAAGATCCTCTGCCTAAAAAGTTCTTAAAGGGCACAGGATGTGCCGATGTGATTCCTTCTAAAGAAATGAATTTGAACCTTCCTAGTTCCATTGGTCTTTGTAATGGAATTTCCTTGAACAAAATTCCTGCAATTGTGAATGGCAATGCAACAGTGAGAAGTCTATCAAATGGTCCAACTTGGCTTAGAAAGAAGGTAGACAATCCAACTTCTGAAAGAGGTGGTTGTTCGGTTAAAGATTCTCTTTTGCCGCCTGCTAATTTTGATTCTAATAATTGTCATGTGGATATATTGAGAACTCAGATAAATGATGGTCTATGCCCCAAGAAAAGTATTGATAATCTTAATGATAACTTCTCTCAGACGACTTTGTTGTCTGAACTGTCAAAGCAAAAGATTAATGTTGATGTCAATAAGAAAAGTTTTGACACCAAGTTACAGCATGACCTTGCATGGCTCAAGTCGAAGGATCAGCTTCTTGAGGATGACTTACAATTTGTAAGATCTACCAAAGGCATAGGACTTGACCTTAATCTGAGTGCTTCAGCTACTACATTTACAGAGGCCGACCAGTTTGAGGTTTCCAGCAAGACTCCCGCAGAGATTTCAGAGGAAAATATTGTTAAAGCTTCTGTGAAGACTAAAACTCCTATAGATTTGGAGGCGCCTGCACCCGAGGACATGGATATGGGGGAGGAAGAACACATGGTTGTGGATAAGCCGATCACTCCTTGTGAGCATTCCAATGCAAGCGACATTGAGACAACACTTGTTCGGTCTGCGACGGAAGCTATTGTTGCCATGTCGACAAGTATTCACGTGAAACTCAATGAGAATAAAAATTGTTCAGAAAGCATCTATCACAAGTCAGGTGAAAGCTCTTCTTCTTTCCCCAGTCTACTTTCTTGGTTTGCGGATTTTGTGTCTAACCAAGCTAGTGATAATGAGGGAAGAACAAACCTGGAAAAACTGAATGTTAGCGTTGATCATGACCCGTTGGCTGAAGACTCTGACTATTTTGAAGAAATGACACTGAGGCTAATCGAGGTGGATGTTAGTGAGCACTGTAACAAGTCATGGGAGAAAGAAAACAGTACAGAAGTAGGTGTGACCTCTTCGCTTACTCGTCCCCGCAAGGGTAATTCAAGGAGAGGGAGGCAGAGAAGGGACTTCCAGAAAGATATCCTCCCCGGCATGGCATCTCTCTCATGGCATGAGGTGACTGAGGATTTGCAGACCATTGGAGGATTGATGAGAGCTTCTGACAGTTGTTGGCAGGATGGAATTGCAAGAAGAAACACCAGAAATGGATGGAATGGTTCAATTAGGGGCAGACGGCGTAGAGGCTCGAGGGCAGCAAATGCACCTCAACCTCTGCAGCATGTTGTTAGTGAAGTAGAGCTGGAGGGAATGTGCCTGCAAGGGTGGGGTAAGACGACGAGGCGAGCACGGAGGCAGAGATATCCAACCGTAAATGTTACTAGCCTTTTAACTTAAAAACTGAAAAATTTGATATAGGATTGGAAACTTCATTAAGTTAAAAAAAGGGTTTTCTTGTTTCACAGTGGATTAGATTCTGGTTGCAGCGGGTTGCCTTGTACATGCTTTATTTACCCAAATTTGGTTCCTAATATTATTGTTAGTCCGCTTTTTTTTCTCTTCGAAGTCGTAAATAATGTCGTAATTGTTTCTCGATACTTTTTACTTTAGCAGGGCTGGGATGTCGTGTGATATAATGGGCGAGTGGTTTCTGTTCAATAACTCTGCTAGATCATTAATTTGTGCGCTATATTATTGTATTCAGCACAAAATGTTTCTGATCCATGTGTTTTCAGGTAGAAGAATTGCTTCCTTTTGCTTGGCAAATACTTTTTTGTGGAAAATGAGAGTCCACACCAAGTATTTACAACTAGTTAACGAAATCTCCTTGTGAACAGTCTCAAACAACCAACCAGATTACATAACAAACACGCTCTAACAAACTGAAACAAACACGGTTACAACTTGTAAACAACACAAATCTATATGAACAAATGTCAAGCAGTGTTGAAGTTAGTGATTCATGTCAGTGACAATATCTATACCACCTAATTACAATGGAGGTAGGGTTTTTGTTTTTGTTTCTTTCACTGAGATTCATCCTCATGGTGTGGTTCACTCGATACGGGTGCTCCTCTTAGCAACCGTTTCCTCTCTTAGTTGTATCTGTGAAAGACAGATCATGCCGCTCAAAGATAGGCATCCTTTCCCGCTAAAAGAAATTGTCCGTTCTTGATTTTTCTTTCTTCAAATAAATTATAGCTATTTAAAACACCTGCTAAAAGAAAATTTCCGTCCTTGTCTTTTATTTCTTCAAATAAATAATAACTATTTAGAACACGTTTGCAATATACGGGATATAATAATCAATAGAGATATTAAATGCCTACGCTCATAAGAATATTTTTTAATAGATATTTATTGAGTTTTTAAAATAATGTAAAATTGATAAAAGTAAAATAAAAATTAACCCATGATTAAATAAAAAAATTAATGACAAAAAATTTAAAAAATGAAAAAGCATTTTTTTAACTTCAATAAGAACAAATATTAAAAATAATAATAAAAGGAAAACAAGAAATATTAGATAACCACTATGATAAGAAAAAGTGGGAAAAAATAATAAAATATGTTTATAAAATATCACATACTCAGATCAAATAAATATAAGATCACCCCAAATATATATCTGATATGTATATTTTTCTAATATATTATATATGTGAAAAGTCTAAACTTGAATTTAATCCGAAAATGTCGTTTGCAAGATCATTGTTGTGCAAACAAGGGAATGGGTTTATTCGAGCAAGTTTGTGGGATATCCAGGACTATGCCAGGGCAATCTTACATATAAAACAACAAATCACAATCACACAAAAAAAAAAAAAATGAAGTGATACATAAGAAGATTTTTAATGTGGTTCCTTGAGGCTCAATGCACGTTTCTAATTCAGTACATGGTCGATGTGTCCCATAATCCGCTATTAGATTATTGTTTGATACAAAATACAAATAAGTGGAATATTTTGCCACCTTGAAATGCAAAAAACAGTTGGGTATTAAGTTTTGCGCAAATTAAAGCATCAAAAGGATGCTAAATAAACTCTGGAAGTAGCACTGCTAACAGGCCGGATAAGCTCCGCGATCCGGTATTAAATACCTAAACTTACCCGGTATTAAATAACCAAACTTGAACCTAGATATAAATTTCTTTAAATCAGAGTCAGTCTGATCTGACCCATATTATCTGATTCAATAACTCAAACCCGAACCAAATTAGAATTGATAATAAATACATTACACATCTGTATAAAATTATATGAAAAATTTAATATTTTGATAATTGTTCTTATTTTTTTAATTAAAATATAATATTTAAAAGATATATTTATATAATTTAATATTATATAAGAAAAAAATATTAAAATAAAAATTAAATATTTTTTAGGTCTGAGGCCTTATAAGGTCAAGTCCGTTGAGACCCACAGCCCATACCTAATATGAAATGTGTAGTAATAAAAAATTGAACTCATAGACACGAACCCAATAAGATTGGACCTGACCCCGATATATTTTGGGTCGGGTCTAGTTGGGTACCTTGTCTACCGAATCCATTGACAACACTATCCAAAAGTTTAATCGAACCAAATTGGTTGGCTCAAGAATATCCATGAACCGGGCTGGCTTAGGCCAGAGCCGCGGACAAAAATTGGATCACAAACCAGACAATGAGTTAGACAGATCAGTAGATGCGGTTATTAGAGTGCGGGTAGCCAGATCTAGTCGTGGGGCTCAAGCAAGCAAACATGATTGTTGATTGCCTCATGTTGGAAGTAGACGGGTGACTACAAGATGACTTAAACAACATGACAAACATAATTAGGATACAGGTAGTTGGGTTAGGCTACGTCATGGTTGCATGAATCGGAATCGGAATCGGAATCGGTTTTCCAATGAATCGGCCAAAAATCGGTTTTTTTGAATCGGTCAAGAATCGGTCTGAATCGGAATCGGAATCGGAATCGGAATCGGAATCGGTCCGAATCGGTTTTATAAAAAAATTTGACAACTCATAAAAATAGTTTAAATTCATAATTGTATAATTTCTCAACATAAATATACAAATTTAGGTATTTATATAACAATCATAAAGGTATGTAATTATGACAAACCGAACGAACATACCTGAACGATCATACTTTTTCTGTAATTCAAATAAAGACAAACCTGGAAGAACATGCCCTTTATATAATTAACACAATTTCATATAATTACATACCTGAAAGAGCATTCACAATTTATCATCACAATACCACAATGTCATTCACAATTTATCAT
>JAVDBV010009649.1:4268-16255 GCA_032619315.1 Piper longum
AAAAAAAAAAAAAAAAAAACTCACCCTCCAAAAAACTCACCAAACATTGCACAATCCACAAGACCGTGCCACATCAAATCTAACCATTCAAGCTCGGACTCATACAAACCACGCAAATTCCACGCCTCCAAAATCACTTAAAAAACACAAATGCAACCAGATCCCAATATTCAGAATCAACAAAAAGCCGCATCAAACAAACCAAAACACACACACACACACTTCCACGCCAAAACGGGAACCAAAACTCACCAAAAAACCCTCATTTCGAAGCTCTGAAAGATCTGGAGCTCCTCTTCCACCTCATGAGCGGAGATAAAGCGAGAAGCTGAGGAGAAAGGGGGTGAGAGAGAGGCGGGGTGGAAGGGAGCGTGGACGTGGAAGGAAAAGAAGAGGGAGCGGACTGAAGCGGCTTTTTCGCTTTGGCGAAGGGGGGTCGTGGGCCCGGATTGGTGGGCTTAATGGGCCTATGTTGGGCCCGCGTTGTCCCCTGCCCGCGCTGCACTTCCAAATTCTCTAGGGCCGTCCCGGTTAGTGATGTCCACCGTCGAAGAGATTAGTGTTGATGTAATTACTCACACTAATTTCACAATTAATCACATCTATTTATTGAAAATTCGAGCAGTTCATTTTGTTTATTAAGTTAGTAATCTACAATTTGATGATTAAATTACGTATAAGACGAAACAATCGTCATCTTATTGGCCGGCTTTTCCACATTAAAAAGAACACAAAAAATGACTTAAAATTTTGCAAAACGTAGTTATGGTAAAACCCTTTTAAAATTGGTTAATTAATTAATTATTAACTGGGCATTTGGCTAGAAAATTTTATACGAAATCTCTTGAAAATTTTATCGTGGTCTTGATTTTGTTACAATTATGAAAAGTAGCGGGTACAGTCAATTATGAAAATTCTAATGTTAGTTATTAAAAAATATTTTAAAATCAACAAATAAACCAAATGCGAACACAGTATTAACCAAAAAATAAATCCATCGCTTGCATCTTCAACATCACAAATAATAAAAAATAGAAAGAGCTACCGTTGTTTTTTTACGATAGTTATTGAAATCGATCAAATTTATATTTCCTATGAGTGTTAATGGTG
Source organism: Piper longum (assembly GCA_032619315.1). Taxonomy (NCBI): domain Eukaryota; kingdom Viridiplantae; phylum Streptophyta; class Magnoliopsida; order Piperales; family Piperaceae; genus Piper; species Piper longum. The sequence continues at coordinate 5,379 of JAVDBV010009649.1, forward strand.
TTAGGCACTGTGGTTGTGGAAGGGTCGGAGACTTGAGCGGAGTAGTGGATGAAGAAGAAGAGAGTAGGGGGATGAAGATGGATGCATGAAGGGCATAAAGAGAGAAGGATGAATGTTAAAAAAATTAAATATGACTTAACCCCCTTATTTGTAGCGTTTTATGAAAATTTTAAGAAACACCTTCTACTACTTTTTATTTTATTAATATTTTACCTAATATTTTTTTGCTCGTTATTATTATTAATATATATTTTGGCACTAAATAGGCTAAACCAATACAACTAAACTCCCTATAAGATCTTTAAATCATTTAACCGTTGTGATAAAAACTACTAATTGAGGGTACGTCTAAAGCCCTAACTATCATATAAACACTTTTGTTAGAAGTTTCAATTTTTAGCCAAAGCCCATTATTTTTTTCTACATATTAATATTTTTTAATAAATATTTATTTAAACATGTTGGACGTGTATTTTTTAAAAGTCTTTTATACATGAGCTAACGCTTAAAAATATCACTAAAATAGAGTATTATTTAAAACATTAAAAATATGTCATATTGATATTAAAATGAGATAGAACTTTGTCAACCTTCTACTTCGTACTTCTTATGCATTATACTTTTTATAAATATAAATCTCATTATGTGAGATCCACTATAAAGGTCTAAATTATATTTATAGTTTATATAAATTATATGAAGTGTAGCTTACTTTAATCATATATATATATATATATATATGCACTTAATATTTAGGAAAGATTTTAAATTGATAAGATTTCTCCAGTTTCATGAGATAAATCTAATAACTCTAATACTATATTATGCCTATCTTTTAGGAAATACGTGGTCTATTAAGAGTCTCATTATTTATATACATAAATAAATCCCCTAGAAGGTATTATGTACAAATTATTATTTTAGAGAGAAATTAGTACAAATTATGTACAAAAATTCATATTAATATTATAATAGTACAAAACATGTACAAATTCCCCAAGTTCAGGTCTCTTGTGGACCTCTCCCTGCGCACAGGGGCAGTCTGGCCATGCACTCCCAACGCCGGACACAGCTCCGGTGACGTCGCTCTCCATCTCAGGCCCACACCGGCGTCCGGACAAAACTCCCTTCTCGGCGTGGACATGCACTTGGCTATCAAAAAAATAATGGTCTGTGTTCTCTAGTCAATTATAGCATCCTCTTTTCACTGTTGACGATGGAGACAATAATGAACAATATGGGATATATGATATATCAAACACATATACACAGGAGAGATCCATCTAGAGACGCTGCTTCTCTAGAGCAAGCAAGTGGAATAAAAAAGCTGGGGTTGATTGGGAGGGTGATGGTGGGGAAGATTGGAGGTGCAAAAATATTGAGTATAATAAGTGCTACATCTCTTGCACAGTCACCAAATGATTAGCTCTGGATCTCGCGCTTCAAATGTGGTCACTTCTCTTTTGTTTTCATTTGTTTCAATGCTTTGGGTTATAATATTTGCTTGGTTCCTCTTTACCCAAGTGACAAAGATGTATACTTTCTTAGCTTTATCTGTATACAGCTCTTCGGTTCTCTGCCTGCCCATCTCGAGTTCGGTGAAAGGAGGTACGGGAACCTGTGAAAAATTGCATTTGACCATGAATTCTCTTTGTTTTCACCGTTGAACGAGATCCGAGTTATACCTTGTGCATCAGTAAGTGTGATTGTAACTTACCAAACATGACATGGGAATATAAAAGTCTTAAACAAAAAAACATTTAATGGGTAATTTGCTTTGTGTGATTTTTATGTCCTCGGGCGGTCATTCGGGGCCCTAGTTGGTGATCCGGGTTGGAGTTTATTCTTAAAATTAGGGGTGTAAATAAATTAAATTAATTTATAAATATTTTATATTTGGTTTGGTTTGACTTGAGTTCGTACTTATTAATTTGGTGTTTGTAAGAAAAACACGGCCTTAAAATGGATAAATCATTGAACTTTGATTAAAGCTTGAATTGGGGAGTGATCGGCTCGATTTAACTCAAAATTCAAATCCGATGTATTTGAGTTCGACGAAATGTTATGTTTAGATTGGCTTTTCTAATATCTTTAATGTCAAGTCATTCATATAAGTTAATAACTTTTAAACCATAAATAATTACTTACATTAAAATATTACGGGTGCTTAACATATTGCTTAATTATTAACCGTTTAGCTAGTTTGATAGTAGTTAATAATTAGTATTTTCTAACAATTGATACTTGTAGTAGTTAAAAACTACTTGTTAATAAATGCTTAGTACTACTTATTATTAAGTGTTAAGAGCTTACTTCTTATAAGTGGTAAAAACTTACTACTAAAAGAGTATAATCAAGTCAAATTATTTTAGGTAGAAAGAGTGAATATGTATCATTAATATTTTAAAACTCTTTCACTTTTGTTTGTGAATTGAAACTTTTTGACATAAAAATGCCTTTGAAATCAATAAAGCCATCATATTGTTCACCGTGGATCGGCTCAGCTCAAAACTTAATCAAATACAAACTAAAATCAAGTAAGTGAATATTATAACTTGTTAATGAACTAAGCTTAAATGAATTAATTTATAAACAAACTAAACATGAATTATTGATTCGATTTGCATCTTTTACCCCTATTTAAAGGTAAGCAGAGTTTGGTTCAAACAAAATAAATTGAATCAAACAATATTATGCTTCAATTCAACTTGATATGGAGAATGGTTTCATATTTATTGTCCCGAGGGATTCATCGAAAATTTCAATAGGTAAATCTAGAACCAAACTATTTGAATGCTCACCCTTACTTATGTCCCATCTGTTTCACTTTATCCCCCCTTTGCCAAATTTTGTGTTCCGATTAGAAAGAGAAAGGGGTAGTTATTGAAGAAAAGTATATGCATCAAGTGCTCGTTGGGATTAACTAAACACTTAAATCCTTGTTTTAACGTATAATTGATAAGAAGTACCAATTAAAATAGACACAAGAAAAAAAAAACCAACTAAAATAGATAACACTAATTTTACGTGAAAAATTCTAAATTTAGAAAAAAATCACAAAGCAAACGATTGGATCAAATTTACTATGACACAATTTGATAAAGAAAATATCCATGAAAAAACAAACTCTCCAATATCAATCTATTATAATTTCTACATAATTGGTATTAACTACAAATAAAAGAAAAAAAAAGAAAAATATTATTGATTAAAAATTTAGCAAAACTATCATTAACGATCACAAAAGAATCTCAACAAAATATTCGCATTTCTTCAATTGACACAATTTTTCCATTTTCCTTCGTCCATTTTTTTCTCCACATCAAAGAAAAAAAACATGTGGTATTGTTTTTTATCTCTCTCACATTGAAGAACACGTTTTCTAAAATAAATTTTAGTTTTTGCCCAAAAAAAAATTATCTGTTCTATGTATTTACGAAGGAGGGACAACAACAATGCTCAGATAGGCATTAGGAGTTGATTCATTTGGCTGCAATTAGCGCTTATCATCAATGACTACAACTACTAACCCTTTACAATGTTGCTTTGGAAGAAGAAAGCCATATATACAATGCAAAGATGCTTGGTGATGCATGTGCTTTGTGTCGGGGCTCAATATTGTGACCATGTATTGTCATATGATACCTTTAATTTTTATTAGGGTCTCCTATCTGATGGGCTGCTCATGGCCATGTTAATAATGTGCATTGGATTCTCTACATCCATGGTGTTTAAGGGATTTTTGTACAATTGACAACGATTTCTTTCTAATTAACAACTAATTAGTCAGGGAGATTTATCCAACGTCGGGACGGGGTCTAATCATGGATTGTTGGGCTTATTGTAAAGCCCATGAAAAGCTAATGATGCTAGGCCCACTTTTAGCTCCCAGTGACCCAAAATCTTATATGGAATCTCTAAAAAATTGTTACATTTTTTGATTCATTACAATTTGTGATAAAATTGATAAGATTCTATTTGATGCAGGAGAAAGAGATGGACAAAAGTTAAAAAATAAATAAATAAGGCTTGATCCTTTTTATAATAATTTATAATTTTTTTTGAAAATAAACTCCATTACACAAACACATTTTTAACCGTTATCATGTCCTTTTTATATTTTATTAATAAATACCCCTAAAACAACATAATTAAACACCCTATTATCACTACAAATAAATATGGCTTTTAATTATAATAAGTTATGGAGCATTTTTAAGGTTGTTACGGGCTATATAATTCTAAAAATTATGAAATTATGTCTTAAATGCACATAAATTTAGATATTATACTCCACATGATTGTGTTTTTCGTAAATATATATATATATATATTAGGTATACTTTTTTATAAATTTTAAAATTATTTTGTGAACTATATTTTTTTCACGACAATATAATTCACACCAATAACCTTAAATATATTCTATATCTTGTCGTTGGGGGCAAACATGGATTTTTTTTATAGTGTATATATCACTTGATAAATTCAATAAAGATGAAAACAAAAATAAAAACCAAATTTTGATTTAAAGATGTAAATACAAATGCTTTTTTTTCTTCAAATATAAATATAAATACTGGCTACTACAAATTTGACGAATCTTATGATCATGAATAATCATGCACAACATAATAATAATTGTGATAATTTTACGAGATAAAAAAATTGTTGTAAAACAATCAACGAGTTGACCAAATTCGACACGAAAAAAAAAAGCAAGACAGAGATCGTGACAAGAGCAGAAACTGTTCTTCCTATTTGAAAAGTCATGGCGTTGACCTTTGCGATACCCCCTTCCCTACAGCATCAGCCCCTATTGTTTATGCCGGCGCCATCGCCATCGCCATCGCCGAATCAGAGCTTCTCTGCGACCATTACTGCTGCCGGTCCATGAAAGGCGACGGCTTTGGACGAATCTAGCTGCCGATTGAGTGGCTGGTCGGCCCCCCAGCCCTTCTTTGCGGCTTTGCCTCTGTCGTGGTAATGCACCTTTTCTTCATCTCCGGCTATGCCGTTGTTAACTTGGTGTGGTGTGTAACGTGTGCTTGTGTGTAAATAATGGATCTTTGGGATGTTTTGCATTGACCCGTGTTCCCATTTGCACTAGTCTGAGATGGTGGGCGGTTCCCAATGTGGTGAATTGTGAGGGAACTTGTTTGAGAATGGTGCAAGATGGGGCGTTATGTGCATAGACAATCTTGTGCTTACAAAATACAATAGCTAAGTCTGTTTGATAAACGAGGTTAGTTGTATGTGAACTTGCGTTAGCTGAAACTATTTCACATTTTAGATAGGTTTGAGGTGGGGTTTTTCGTGGTTAGGAATTTGCTTTCTTCATTTACAGCACCTATGCATAGGCAATCTTGCTTAAGTTTACCTTTTGTACAACAATTAAGGCAGTTTTAGATTAATGAGGTTAATTGTGTTTAAACTATCGTTAGCTGAAGCCATTTCGCCTTTCAGATTGGCGGTAGGTAGGGAATTTTGTGGTTGTTTATTTGCTATCTGCATTTACAGTATCTATGCATAGGCAGTCTTTCTTAATTCACCTTTTATACGAACAACAAGACTGTCTGATGAGGTCAATTTTGTTTAAACTTGTGTTAGATGAAACAGTTTAGTGTTTTAGATCTGTGTGAGGATGGGAATCATTTGGTGTGAATTTACTATTTTCTGCATCTACAATGCCCATGCATATAAAATCTTCCTTATTTTAGGTTTTGTACAACAACTAAGATTGCTCAATGAACAATTTTGTATATTTCTTGATATGCTGGACAATGGTGACAATGATTGCATCTTGAAACCTGACATATTCTTGGTATATTGTACTTATAGCTGTTTCAGGTTGAGATAATGTAATTTGAAAATTCTATCATCTATGTCGATATTGCATGTGATTAGGTTTTTCTATATTCAATACTAGGCTTGTGTATGAGTGATCGTCTTATACCATATATATGTGATTTAGTGAAATTTGATGAATTTAGGAAAATGAGTGTCACTCTGCTTATAAGTTCTTCACAAGCTATTTTAATGTTTCAAAATTTATGATTAGTCTGTTATTAGAACATTTGATTTAATCCAATCAAACCCTTTTCATTTGGTATTCTGTCCACTACTTCGAAACATACACAATGTATTATTGATCAGGTCAAATGTCAGGAAATGCAGTGAAGACTATCGAAATTGATCAGTTACTGGGAACACATCTCAGCTCTAGACCATGGGTTGGTGGAACCCTTTTAAAGAGGTGGTCAGTAACACTAAGCCTCTGTTCTTGGCCGTCTATGCCACTGTGCTTTTAGGCATTTTTTTTTCCTCTGTCTATGTTGTTTCCTCCATCTACATGGCTACGCCCTCCTCATTTGTACTTCCGCCACCTGCCTCCTGTAAGTTCCTGACAACCTTTGTTTTTTGGTACTGCTCTGTTCTCCTGATTTTCATATTTCTGTTTAAATTCTACTTGTAAGGAGTTCATTCATTCTCTTCTTTTTTTGTCTATGAACTCTTGCATATTATTTGTTTTGTTCTAAATCTGTTACTATCCCTGATTTGGATATTATGCCATTGTTAATGTCTCTTCAGCTGGAGAAACTTATCACGTGGATCACTCTTCTTCTCTTTTTAAGTTTGAAAGCATGCTGACAAGACCAATATGGTCAGTTCCTTCAGCTGGGTCAAAAATGCCAAGTTTAGGGGAATTTCGCCTTACCAAGTCTATGGTTGAATCTCGTGCAAAACGGAATGTAATTATCATTACCTTTGGCAACTATGCTTTCATGGATTTTATCACTAATTGGGTGGAACACTTGACTGAACTCAATGTCTCTAACCTTCTTGTAGGTAATTTGTTTCCCCTTTCCCCCCTGATTTGTTTGTTTACTTTTATTTTCTTGTTTCCTGCATACGTTGATTTTGATGAAAATGTTATTATCACTTTAAAGGAGCAATGGATCATAAACTTCTGGAGGCTTTATACTGGAAAGGAATTCCAGTTTTTGACATGGGAAGCAATATGAACACTGTTGACGTCGGCTGGGGCTCACCAACATTCCATAAAATGGGAAGGGAAAAAGTGACATTGATAAATGCCATTCTTCCCTTCGGTTATGAGCTATTGATGTGCGACACTGACATGGTTTGGTTAAAGGTACAGTTTGTTATTTGATTATTTTTTACATGCAATTCTATATTTATGGTCTATTCTTGATGACATATAAGTGATGGATTTATCATCATTGAACTACATGTACCCAAACAGATCTATCTGGAGCAGAAAATCCTAATATGTGTAAATCATATAATCGACAATAATATTATTGACAAATATCACTCTCTTTCAATTATTGAATGGTAGGAAAAATACCTTCAGGCATGGTTGATCTCCTCCAAGAAAAACTTTTGAGTTCTTCCAATTCTTTACTGGCTCCAGAGATAAAATTTACATGAATATATCTAGTGATAATCAGGGATCTCAAAAGAGCCATTGTTGAACTTGATTTTTATATGCATAATGCCCTTTTCATCAAATGGTAGGATGTTTCATCCAGATGATTAATAACCACCTTTTGTTGCTTATCCATTTTCAATTTGGAAGAATCTGATGACCTCTTTAAAGGAAAATTCTCTTTCTTTGAACTATTTATTATTAGAATTTTTCTTTGAATTTGTTGGAACTGATGCTCCATTACTTGTCAATATATGTTCTTATCTGCAATGAACTTGAGTAGATACGTTTGAATCTTGAACTCTTGTAGCCACGAATTTAGATCACCTTAAGTTGCCAATCTTTAAATAGGAATTACCTAATATGTTTCATAGATTATCCTTTTTTCAACTTTAATCCATTTATTATTCCGTGCTTCATAGTGTTTTCTGCATTTAAGCTGGTTTTTTTATGCATTTGGCTATGCATGCACCATAGCAAATATTTATCTTGTCATTCTCATACATGGAGAGTGTAAGTTTAATTGACCGGGAACTTATAAAGCATAGTTATAAAGCTAAATCTTACATTCCATTGTCATAGTCATCCTTCTCATCACCATATCACAGTTAGGCTGGGATCAACAACATTTATTGTAAATAGTAAAATTTTAGCAAGGCCATTTCTAGGAATATGTCATGTAAATATAGTATATGGAAATGTAATATTGAAGTTACTTCTCCATAGGATCGTCACATCTGACAGTGATTGGCTCACTGATAAGAATATTGATGTCATATTGTGAAAAGAGATAGTGTGTTGCACTAAAACTATGTTGGCTGTATTAAATTTTTTTACGTCCATAGGACCATGGTTATGGGTAAATGAGATTGTTTCATCTTTATCTTCTCAGTTTCCTTCATCTTTCCTTCCTTCATCACCAACCCCTCCTTTTATGTGAAAGTCACTTCCCAGTCGTTTAGATTCTATTTACCTTCTCACAAAAAAGAATTTTTTTCTTTTTCTATCGATGCTTGCTTCATCTACCTTTGCAACATCATCATCTGGATGGCTAGCTACTATCGCTCCATTATATTACCCATGGAGCAACCATGGGTCCATGGCTGTTGGGTGATGCTAAAAGACACTTGATGGACAGGGACGAGAAAATTCCATAGATTTATTTTCATACTGCCCATGCTATCAATGGTTGGCTTAAAGAAGATGTGAGTTTTTTTTTATATTTCGCAAGTTCTTACCCACTTGGAGAATGAAAGAAATGAGGAACAGAACAAATTGAATTTGAGAAGAGGAAAAAGTGCAGAAAAGACGATGAGTTTATTCAGAAGATCAACATTTGTATAAAAGCAGATGATGCAAAAACTGCACTTGTTTACACCTAATCACTGCTCAAAACCTTTCCTCATTACCTTTTCGACAAACAAAAATTGAGATAGCTTGAAATTAAGAAGGAAGTAGATTCTGCTGGAGTTTTTCTTCAAGGAAGAAGATGCAATTAGGGCCGAGGATCATTTGTTATTTTTTTTCCAAGTAGATCACTGTTTTTTTATTTTTTATTCCATATGCACCCCTCCATGCTGTCATCTAGGCTGTACTGAAATACAGCATCCCCAACCTTTCAACATTGCAATGCTTCCAATTTCCATCTAGCAACAAGGTAGGTTCCTTATTATCAGCTTTGCATGGAAGGTGACTGCAAGAGTGTTCCTCAAACAGCACCATCTCACGATACCTATCTTTGAATGTGGAAATTAATTTGCAACTACCAGATAAGATGTCTTAGTTTGAAGAATTTTCTTTTTCTGACTCCAATTATTCGGTGGTCCTTGTTTTTTGTTTGTATCAATTTATCCTAAACTTGCATTTGGTTAAAAAAAAAAAAACATCTTAATTGTGCTCTCTGGGGCTAACTATTATTTTATACAGTTCTCGTGGACAATCTTTAGCTCCAATCCTACTTGTGACAGGATCCACTTCCGTACTTTGCTCGCTTTCCAGAAGCTGATATTTTGACGTCAAGTGACCAGGTGGTACCAACAGTAGCTGATGACAAATTGGAAGTATGGCAAGAAGGTGTAAAACTGCTGCCATTGCCTTTTACTCATTCAATTTTTTATAAACATCATGGGTGTTTTGTACAGTTAAGTTGTTGGTCATTGAGTCTTATACTCTGAGAAGTAACATCGGTGCTTCCACCGAGAATCATAGGAAGGGTAACCTAACTTTTTCTTGTTGTCTTATTGATCACACATGCAAGTCATATAGCAGGCGGCCTTTTCATGGGGAAGAAATGAGCAACTTGAAATTGGAAGAGTTTATTATCTAAAAACAGCGCACCACTAATTATCAAATGAAATGGATTGGGATCCACAGTTATTAGTCTGTTTTAAAATTTCACTGCAATGTAACCATGCAAAATAGGTAGATTTTGTGAACCTGGATGGAAAGTCCACGTATTAATTTGTAATTGAAATTGGTGAATGTCTAGATTTTAAGATGCCCTTTCCATCCTCTAAGTCCCATGAGCGACCTTAATAAATATTTTGAAGTTGCTCAATTTAGCTCACCAGTCCGTTTTATATTGCTGTGATGGGGTTTCCTTTACATTTCCGTTTTGTTTCAGGCTCAGATACATACTTACCATGTCTCTTATTGTTATAGTTAGCGGTGCATACAATATAGGGATTTTTCATTGGAGGCCCACAAATGCATCTATAAAGCTTGCTAAACAGTGGATGGAAATGCTTTTGGCTGATGAAAAAATTTGGGATCAAAATGGATTCAATGAACTCATGCGGAAAAGTTGGGGACCGTCTGTCAGTGAAGATTCTGGACTTGTCTATGCATTTGACGGTTCATTGAAGCTGGGTATATTGCCGGCAAGCATTTTCTGTAGTGGTCATACCTACTTTGTACAGGTAGTGTTTTTCAATATTCATTGATTATGTTGATGAACTATGAAACAATCTTTCAAAACAGTTTACAAAGCATCATCATATCTTTCAATTATTTGTGATCAGGCCATGTATCAACAGTTCAGACTGGAGCCATATGCAGTCCACACTACCTTTCAATTTGCAGGCACTGAAGGAAAGCGTCACCGTTTACGTGAAGCAATGCTTTTCCATGATCTACCTGAGTATTATGATTCACCAGGTAAATTGATTGCTTTGTTATTGATTTAGATTCAGTTTTCAATTGCACTTTTCTTTAAGCGGTAAAAATTTGAAAATTTAATTTAACTTTGTGAATGTTGTCTTACGTTCATGGGACTCAATAATTTTATGTTCCATTGGTAAAACTAGCTCAAAAATCATCGTCTATAACATTAGCATGAAGAGAATTTTAATGTGAAGTGGGGTGAAAAATGGGGAAGTTGGAGAGAAAAACAATCATAGAGAATGACGATTGCAGAAGTGCCTGC
>JAVDBV010009865.1:471-16528 GCA_032619315.1 Piper longum
TATATATGTTATCATTATGTGACTCATTAAAAAAAGGTTTAAATTTGATGTCAAACTCATGTAGGCTATACGAGATTTAGCTTATCTTTATTTTTTCTTTATAATAAATTATCGTTAAACCATAAACAGTGTTTTATTACCATAAACAGTGTTTTACTAACGTTAAATTCCCAGTAACTCAAAAATGGCATTCTCTGACAAAGGCTATAGAAATTATTGATGTATTATTGCTTCGGTTTACATGGGGGGAAGATACCCAAATTTGATCTTACATAATTTCAATTTTGGAATTTGGGATTGACGGCTCTACAAGCATTCGAAGTAATAGAAAGGACAAGTTATCTAATGAGGTTTTCGTGAATTTTTATGATCTATCTAAAGAAAATAGGAAAATCTGACAAGTTACTAGGATGGCACAGGTAACAATCTTATCTTTTTATCAATAAAAATACTATTAAAGGGAAAAATTAATTGAATTGATTAATAAGAAATTAAATTGAATATATCCTAGACACTTAAATTTATTATTAAATTGCATATTTATTAGTTAAAATTAGTATTATTAAGTAAAATAATCAAATATTTATTAATAAATTAATAACACTATAACGATATTTTATTTTAAAATCCAATCAAATAATTTTAATACTTTTTTATTCCAGAAATAATTGCAACCATATTTTTACCATTTTAAAAAACACCGGCAACACCCTATTGGCCAGATAAAAAATACCACTTGGCAAACGCACCAATGACTACTCAGTTCATTGGACCAACACACCTTCTCATCTCCCTCATCTCCATCTTTTGGTTTTTCATCTCCAACACACCGTCCATTTCGCCCACCATGGCCTCCTCCACCCTCAACCGATGGGTCAGGCCCGAGGTTGTTTATTTTTCATTCTACAATTTCTGGGTTTTGTTCGATTTTTACCTCCCTTTTGACTTTTGTCCCTGTGTTCGATGTTGTGTGGCAGGTGTACCCCCTGTTTGGTGCCATGGGTGTGGCGATTGGGATCTGTGGTTTCCAGCTTGTGCGCAATATATGCATCAACCCCGAAGTCAGGTATATATGTGTGTGTGATTTGTATGGACTGATCTATATTTTCTGTCTTTTTATTTTTTTGTGATTGTGGGTATATGTAGGAAGAGAAATATATATTTTATATGGTTGTGTGTATATAGGAAGCGATCAAACCTTTATGTGTTTGTTTGTGACATCCATTTTTTTGTCCTTTTTTTGTTAGTTTATTCTTGCTGCTTTTGGTTGGGTGGTTTGCGGACGGATGGAAGTATCTCTGTATTGTTAGTTAACCTACGTTTCTGAATTGTTTTTGGGATTATGACTCTTTGTGCGCGCTAAGATATGAATGATTGTGGAATTTGTTTGTATTCTTTATATAATCGTCATTTTAGGCAGTTTAGATTTCATGTTAGTTTGAGTCTGAAAGTTCTATTACTTCATCTACTTGGGATTTTTTTTTTAAATGGCCATTCTTGAATTTTCGGATGATTTCTATTAAACTTTTCTTTTTAAAATTTGAATTTTGTGGCTTATGGATGGCATGGTTGTTGATTTTGTGCTTTACGGGTATTTTCCTATGAATGTGCTGATCAAGTGGCCTTCCATAGTCATGGGCTTAGTGTAAGTGCTTTTCGTTTGTGTTGTTTGTGATGCCTATGTAACTTTTACCTTATATGCAATTGTTTCATCTCTTTTAAAATGTCCCTGGTCATTCTTTTGCTCACCTTTCCCTATTTCACACCATTGTAAATGTTTATTTCCTGCTGCCATAAAACTTTCTTTTATAAAATAAATTGTTTATATCATATTGCTAAATTTGGTTTTACCACTTTTATTAGAACGAGATCATTTTTACATGTGTTACTTTGTTTTATATCAGTATGGGGGGTAGTATTTTACTTTCCCAGTCATTTTTTTAGACTCTTAGAGTTTTTTGACTGACTTAATTCTCCTTGATAAACCGTCTTTATCTACTTACTTTGTCGTACCATTCAGATCTTGGGTTTTTCTTTTGATTCTTTCGGCGGAGATCTTTCCTAGATTTTCTGAAATCTGGTTGTATTTCAAAAAGAGGAAAAAAAGTTTAGTACCTAAAATCTTAATCCGGTCTAGGAAAAATCTTAGCACTGCTCCATAATTTCTTCAAGATTGCAGGGCATGCCATTTATTTTTGCCAAGCCATTTACTCCGTCTCATTGTAGGACAATTAAGAAGATGAGGATGAAGATGAAGAATATGTTTTTGTTCAATTATGAAGTTTTCCGTTTTGCCTTCCAGGATTAACACAAACATGAAAGCAACAACTTCCAATCTAAATATGAAAGATCTATTAAATTTATTTTATATTCTTATCTAAATAATGAAGAACATAATCGCATAAAATCACTGATATCTTCAAGGTAACGTAGGAGCATATACTTTCCATTAACTTGGTTCATCAGGAAGAAACGAACTTTATCCTTCCCTTCTTCTAACCTCCTCAACAATAGCAATCTTTGTTCAAGCTTTTTCTAAACAAGCACTTACAAAATATTTGTTCTTTTTTTATCTCATTTAACAAACATGTACTTATCATTCCGACTGATGTGCTGTATCAGTTTTGTGAAACTTCTTCTTAGCATCAATTACTGTTTCTTGTCAGGCTCGAACATAGATTCACTTACTGCCTTATTATGAGTAATGAAGTTTTCCAACCATTTTCACCATTTCATGCTTCTTTTCGAGTACTTTATCCCTAGATATCTAAACTGTTCCTTCTGTTGTAATGATGATTTTATGTTTTTCCAATTTTTATAATGTTATGCCTATATTATTTGTGAGGATGATTCATATTCACTTGTTCAAAGAGGTGACCATTTTTATGATTAGCCATTTAAATGCATCTGATTTGAGAAAGCATCAATATGCTCAAGTTGTGGCACTTCATTTTGTGAAAGAAATCATGTCAATCATGCACAAGTTCAAGTGCCAGTTTTGTCAAAGCAATACTTCCAAACAATTACTACATTTCCATTTCCTAGTATCTGTTGAAATAAGCTATCCATATCCTCCTAAGATTAATCATACTTTTGCCTTTCTTTAGCTATGATTATATTTGTGCCTTTGAAATTGCACTGATTTTATTAAATTGCAAAAGTACCAAATTTTGGTGCTGTAATCCTATGAACATTTTTATTAATTTGTTGAGTTACAGTAAGATGGGCTGTTGTGGTAAAATTCTTATATCTTGCTTCTACCTGTGCATTCTATTTTAGCCGGTTGTATCCATCGATCACTTAAAAATAAACTAAATGTGATTGTCTTGAGTGAATGTGGTGGTTAGCATTTTATGATTTTATACCTATTCTCTTTCTGGGGCTCCGTGTTTATCTGGCTTCTAAGAGGAAATATAAACAAATGCAAGAAAAGCATTCTCCTGGTGCTGGATAATGTACATTTTTTGGGCAGAAAACTTTTTTTGCTGGTGCTCGATATCACCTTTTATCATATTTTTTAAAATTATATTTATGATCAGAAATTTCATGCATTCTTCATTTGTGGGGAAAAGTTTTTATTTTTCAGATTGTAGGATCAAAGTTCAAAATTTTTGATTTGGAATTCAGAATCTGTAGGATCCTGGTGTTTACCCTTGTTCCATGAAACGTGAATCTCAATATAGGATTTGAAATTTGAACTTAATCCTGTGAGGGTCAATTCTGTTCCTTGTTATAGACTGTTGTCCTTGTATTTGTTAGCTTGTCTGGTGAACGTTCATGTTTGTTTCTTGTATTAACATTGGAGTTATTTTTTAGAATTAAGAAAATTTTCTTTGCATATTATGAAGTTCTGACAAGCTTTGGTTGAATTGTGCAAACCTAGAGTGAACAAGGAACACAGGGCTGCTGGAGTGTTGGAAAACTTTGCAGAAGGACAAAGGTATGCTGAACATAGTTTGAGGAAGTTTGTCCGCAACAGAGCCCCTGAAATCATGCCTTCCATCAACAGTTTTTTTACTGATCCCAAATGATTTAAGAGAGGAAGTCTGTGGATTGTGACCACTTGAGATTATCATCATATCTAAAAAAGTTGGACTATGATTGAAAATGGAGTTACAACCCTTGACAATTGTGTTCTATTGGGACTTGGTTTTTGATAAACTTGCATATTATGGTGGCTGATCATTAAAGTTTGTGCTTCTCTAAGGTATGGACTGATTGAGCTGATACTCACTGGGGTAATAGATATTGGTTTAAATGCTTATTTTATACAAATAAGGACGCATTTTGCATAAACAGTGAAATATAAACTGCCTTCGTTTTTCCTGTATAGTATTGGCTGCTCCTGCTGTATATTTTAAATTTGCTAATAAGCTGAGTGTTATGAGCATTGGGTAATCTCTAAATGATTAGGCACTTTAGAAAAATACTTGTACACCACAACTTTTCAAGGCAACTATTGACTACCTTTACATGGCCAGTGATCTACGTTTGAGAAGGGCGAATAGCCCTTTCTTCTGTGAATACGCCTTGCTTCCTTCAGCGCGTTAAGGCCGTGCTGGCACCTTGCTTCTGCGTAGGAGCTCTTAACCTTCAGCAAGAGCAAAAGTGTCAGTCGGGAAAGCCTTCTAAGGTGGACTCAGGCTGCTTCATTTGCAAGGGACCGGCTCGGGACCAAAGAAGAAGAAGCGCCCTTGTTGCTGAGGAAGAGGAGGAACCCACTCGGGTGAACCCGTTATTGCTGAATTCAATCCAGCATGAGAAGCCTTTTAAGTGTTGGATTGATGTACGTTGATGTGGTGATCAATGGACATGCTGTGCGATGGTTGACACGCAGGGGAGCCACGCACCACTGTGTGTGGACCAGGAGGCTACTAGGTTATTAGTCTAATCAGTTTTGGCAACTCCAATCCATCGTCTCCTTCAACCTGGAATTGGGTCCCTTGACTAGCGACTCTTACTCACCCAAAAAGAGCGGCCAATCCTTTAAGAATAAAAGGGGGGTGGGGGGGAAACAAGGAAGAAGAAGAAGAAGAAAAAGGGCAGCCAATCCCTTCCTCG
Organism: Piper longum; assembly: GCA_032619315.1. Lineage (NCBI taxonomy): Eukaryota > Viridiplantae > Streptophyta > Magnoliopsida > Piperales > Piperaceae > Piper > Piper longum. The sequence continues at coordinate 5,533 of JAVDBV010009865.1, forward strand.
CCTATTCACGTTTTTAAAGAAAGAGCTTTCTTCTCCTTACGGAACCAGAAGGTTTCAATTATAGCATATAGGTTGCGTCTCTCTTCCAACTTTGCTTTGTTAAAATCATGGCCATATTTGTGTCTGTGATATCCTCTCATATGTATACTCCTTACCAGCCCAATACTTTTTTTTCTCACTTCCTATTTTACTTGATAAAAGTGTAAGAGCACGATTACATGCTCTGCTTTAGTATTTTTTTCATGTTATTTGTAAGGAGATGGACAACATAAAATAACAAGTACAAGTATGTGTTACAAACTGCAAGTCAGTACCCATACATTCATTCTCCGGATATGTAAAAATTATTACAAGTTACATCTAAGGTTATTAATTGAATGAGCTAACTCATAAGTATTAAGCGTACTAGTCAAGTTTGAGCAACACAATATTCGACTCGACTCGAAATTGACTTGTAGCTCTACTCAAACTCAACTCGATAAAATAATATAATAATATATATAATATAATTTTTCTACTCAAAATATATTTAAAATTATAAATAAATATTATTATTAATTACATACTAAATTATAGTAGAGGTGGGGCTGTTTTGTTTTTAAAATTTGAAATAAAAATATTATCTGCCCCTTCTTAAGATCCTGATTAAAATTTGAAATAAAAATATTATCTGCCCCTTCTTAAGATAGTTTATATATATATATATATATATTAATAAGTTTAGTTGTAGCTATTTATATTTATTTATATATAACATAATAACAAAATAGTGTAATAACTTAGATGATAAGCATCCGAGCTCAAGTCGAACTCGAACAACATAAAAATAATCGAGTCGATCTCGGGCTTATATATTTAAAACTCCTTTGAACTTGGTCGAGCACGAGTTGAGCTCAGTCGCTCGTTTACATCTTTAAGAAATACAAACCGTGAGAACCACAAAATAAAAGTTGATTTTTAAGACTAACGTTAAGGGATCATAGTGCAAAGGCGATGCCTTTCAACTAAGATTTTCAAGATGTCCACTAGATAATTATATTATTCGCACCAATGGTAGAATTATCCATCTTGGTGCTTCGCCATGCACCCATGGATTTGGGTTACTTGAAATAACTCTTAACACCTTGCATTGAGGGAAGTTGATTGAGGATAATGAAGATCGAGCAAGGCAATCGAGAGAGTGAAATAATAGAACTGGTATTACAGAAAAGGAGCATAGATTTTAAAAGGGAAGATCTTCGAAAAATAAAGATGAAGGAAGACGAATGGAAAGGAGGGGCGAGGAAAGGTGAAAATGGGTCCGTGTGAGGACCTTGATGTGAACATGCAGTTGATTTGTATATTTCAATGAACATGTAGAGGTGGTCACTATTGAGGGGGAAATTGTGGTGTGGATAGCCTCGCCACCCGATTTCAATCCCTATGTAGGACCAAGACCAGAAACATTTCAAACCCATACCATAGGCAAGTAACACCGAGACGCCTACTTTGCATCACATATACTAAAAAAATTGAGTTGTCACACCTAGATGGCCATCCTCTAAATCACATTGTTCAGTTTTTTGCTCGAACCACATTAATTCAGATTTGAGAATTTACAAACTTCAACCTCGAAATGATGTTACGAGACAACATTGGCCATCTGCTTTGTTTAATGAGATTGGAATAAGTTACGATTAAAGTAGTAAAATAGTTTTGGTAGAGCCTTCTACCACTAGCAAATATATTTAAAATCAACTCTATTAAATTAACCAATAACTTCACCATTTTTTTTATATAGTGAATAAGTTTTTCATCGTTTTTATTCTTTTTACTTCAAAATGATTAATAAATCGATAAATCAAATAACAATTTTCATCCCCAGCTCACCTTATGTAGGAGAACTTGTAAAGTAATTTTGTTTAGAAAACTACGTGTGACTTCAATTTCCAATATTTTATTTTTTTCCGACTAATGCCCAATATTGCTATGCTACCTCATAAGTGATGGAAATTTTTACACCATTTAATACATCCCCCCTTTTGATTGCTTCACGATGTAACAGCGTGGTGTTTTAGAAGTTTATATAGCATTACTCTTTTGTTTATTACAGAGAGTTTTGTTGTTCATGAAAAAATAAATCGGCGAAATATTGAACCATATTCTATTAACATGGGCAAGCTCGGAGGGAATCTAGAGTTAGTCTTTTTCTTTGTTTCTCAGTCTTGTGAATAAACAAAATTAGGAAAAATCACATCTTTTGTAACACCAGTTTTGGTTTACCCGAGAACGAAACAAGTAATACTATTAACAACTGAACCGCTCGTTAATCTAGTTAATTTGGTTAAAGCCGACCCGTATTTAACCTCAACATCTTAAAATGGTAATGCAAGCATACGATGCATTGATGAAATGCTTAAGTTCTAACGTTTTCTAAATGAATGATTGATATGCAATCAAATGCAAAGCAAACCAAACAAGATAAAATGAACGGAATCTCCCTTAAAAGTACAATGGGATCACCCTATTAACAACAATATATATATATATATATATATATATATATATATATTGTTGTATAACAACAAAAAACATATCATAGACATAATGTTTCCTTTCAACATTTTGTTTTATTCATTTCTGATCTTCTGTACCGAATCTAGACTCCATTTCTCAACTTGTTCATTTCTATTTACAATTTATAAATCGCATTCAAAACATTTTATAAATTCACAGAAATAACATTCAATTCGCATCATTCATAGCAATTCATCAGTCAACAACATCAATTTCATTGGGCAGATACTTGTGTGCGTAATTGCATTGTTGCTCCTCTCCAGTTCTAACAACGCTCAATATTTCAAATTTTCACCTACATAGATAATAGGAAAACGTCAGTAACAAATATACTAGTCCAGAAATGACTAATAAAGTAAAACATTCTTATACTTATCATAAAATCTCTCATAAGGGTACTAATTAGAAGTCGTTGCCTCGGCTCGACAGCATCCCATTCTATCTCATCTCATTCTTTGGCAACTTTAAAACTATCCCTTGCGCGAGAAAAATTAATTTTTGTTCTTTCAACCATCCATATCCTTCGTATCACTCTTAGCCTTAAACACAGAGGTCGAGTACTCTCAGGCATGCGCCCTTAGTATCCTTTAAAACCACAAGTCTAAACATGCGCTACATTGTAGTACCCATAAACCACCACACTTCTCTAGGTTTAAAAAGAACTCATATGTGCAGTTGTTAGGATCCCTCGGAATGGAATAACCCACTCACAAATCCATAGCCCACTTTGACTAACATGCCCCCGCTAGCGTAATGCGGTTGTTGATATTCCCTTGTCTCACATCTTATTGAAAACTCGAGAAAATTACATGTACATAGGCCTGGGTATGAATTATGGATTGTAATATAATAGGATCACATCCTCAAGGGTTATAAATCCGAGCTTTCTAAAACAAACTTGAAGGATCACATCCTTAAGGGCTATTAATCCAAAAATTTCGTTCGACTAAATGGCCTGTGTGGAATGAGATATAATAAATCCACTACTCGACATGTCTGCTTATGTATTAAAACAAATCATGATAGAGTAAAGGAATCAAACCATAAGCGAGTCTTAAATAGACCTGGTAGAAGCTCCAATTGTATCCACGCCCTTATGCGGCAAGCTCCTACTCCGTACCCACTAATCAAAACTAAAAGCTAACGGCCACTATGATACATTCACACATCCTATAGCACACATCACATCAAGTCACACACATTAATCCATACCAGACTTTCTAGGCTACGTTGCATTTAGTTAATAATACATGCTTAATTTACTTAATTAGTTCCTTAAAATTTATTTTAATACAATTCAATCACACAATTCATTTTTATTTACAATAAAAATATTTATCATATCGATCAATCAAATCCTAGTGTGCTCTACTAATAATTATAACTTTTAAGTAATTAGGTCAAAGTTAATTATGCCTCGCGTTGTTGGTAATCAGCGACGATTAGAGTTTGTCGCATGGTTCGAGACTCAAATTCGGCACCCGGTAGTGCCATAGTTCTGTTGGGTTTGCCTGGACGAACTCGACGAAAGTCTAGTAAATTTTAGCGAATCCAGTTTTCTGGCGACCCTTTCAGCTGTTTTTCGATGATTCTTCTAGCGAGGAAATCTAGGTTGTGGGTCGGCACCAGCTTGGCAAGCTTGACCCGATTGTGGTGGTGGTGAGGGAAGTAGCGGTAGCGATGATCAACAGTGGCAGCGTCCAGTAGGTCGGGGTCGGTTGGCTTATCTGTTCAGCCCTTAGTGGCTTTGGCGGTGATGTTGAGTGTGGGGCAAAGCTCAGCTATGTAATGATCTGCCATTTTTCACAATAGTATGGGCCTAGATGGCTAGGCATTACTTAAAAATTAAACCATAAGTATAACTCATTCAAAGTAACTATGTTTTAAACAAGACATAATAATAATTGTCCCACAGTCTTGGACCGTTTCTCATAGCCACATTTATAACTCAAATATAATAAAAAGGAAGTCCAATGCATTATCATTTTCTCCGAACCTTTGTTGGTAAAAGATCCACCAACCCCGCTCTCAATCTATGCCTAAACCTGCATACCTGCAGAGGCAATTCCGTGTTGGTGATAAAACCACTAAGCTGTATAATTAAGGAAACAAGTCAAATATACTCCTTATTTTTATTTCAAAAGTCTTTTTATTATGCGGGGAGGCACTCCGCTAAACTCCTATTATGCGGAGAGGCATTCCGCTACACTTCTATTATGCGGGGAGGAATTCCGCTACACTCCTATTATTATTATGATTAAAATTGCGGCCCCGTGTCGGACTGAGCCAATTCATTGACCCTGATTGCACACGGTGTATGGTGGTCGAATTTGGGCTCAAGCCGACCATGGCTGCCAGAAGGGAATATACAACATTTCAATAATTATACGGACCTAGTAGCTTGTACGAAATCTCGCGACTGAGACGAATGATCTTAAATATGAATTTTCTACAAGTGAGCTCAGACTCCGTAACCTACATCGAAACCCATTGCTACATAAAATACTAATGCCCCTATATGATGCATGCTTGTAGTGTGTGCTTATATCATCAATACATTCAAAAATAAATAAAACAATGCTAACAACCTAGAAATAAACAAGTGGCACACAAATCAAGCCATGATAATAATAATTAATTAATTTATAAATAATCAAGAAAAATACCCATACATAGTTAGATAAATAATAAATAGATGAACATAACTAAACTCTAATAACAAAATAATAATATAATCATAGTATATAAACACCCAGCTAAACACGAGTAAATATCATATATATATTCGTGTTAGTAAACATATGATTAATTAAATAATTAAATAAATAATTAAATAATAATTCAATAAATATATAAAAATTAGTCAATATACATTAATCATGAATAATAATAATATCATATTTATACAATACAAGTATGCACAATTAAATACAAACAAATAATAATATACAAGAAAACATACAAAAAGATAAACAAAAAAATAACTAAATAAATATACAATTTAATAAACATAATAATATTAATAATAATGATAACCATAATATTAATGACAACAAATAATCGTGTAAACATTTACCATATACGATAAATATATAAATAAAAATAAATAAATAAAAATAATGAATAAATAAATAAAGAAAAATAATTATATCATCTAATTATACTAAATCATATGAATATGCATCTAAACTAATGTAAAGGTTCTCGAATTACCAAAAACGGTCGAGAAACGGACGAATATGAGCTGAACCAGACCGAACCAAGCTGAACCAGACCAAACTGAATTGTCTGAACCAACCCGGCTGGAAATGGGTTAGGTTGGCAGGGCAGACCTGGACTGGACTGGCGGACTCGACCATGATCAAGCAAATGCGAACATGGACAAATAGACTCGGGTAGACGAAAGTGGTCACCACCAAGCGAACGCGAACGTGGCCAAACGACCCGAACACAGGTAATGGGTAAACGGGTCGGGCAGAGTGCCGCCGGTTCTCGTCGCCGGAGAGCGTAGACGGCGGCACGGCTGGTGGCGCCATCGGTCACGATCGAAAGAGAATGTGACGGTGGAGGTGCTGGTGGTGACGACCAGCAAAGTCTGGCCATGGGCTGGGCGAAAATCGGCCGGAACAGTGAAAAGTAGTCGTCGTTGGCGGCAACGTCGCAGGCAGCGATCACGGCCATGGCGACAGTCAGGGGTGGTCTGAAAATGTAGATCTAGATGAGTGGAAGCCATTGGGGTGGTCGGACCGGCCGGTGGTGGCTCTCTAACGCTGCAAAACAGCCCAAACAGTGGCGGCGACGGCGTAAGCCGGCTCCAAAAACTCCGTCGTTGACGGCGACTGTGACGGTTCCGGTGGTTGTGAGAGGTACGACTGGAAAGCTGGCCGCAAGGCAATCATGGAGGCGCCGGTCCGGTGGCCGGGGACGAGACGGAGACTCACTGACAGTGAGTCGAAGTCGCACCAGCGTTAACACAAATCATCAATGACGCAAGCAAGGAGGAAGGATACCCAACTGAGAAAGAAGCCGGCTCCGGAAGAGGAGAAGAATATGAGAGAATTAGATAAGGGTGATGCCCCCTCACAAATTATATAATGAAATGACGGCTATGGTATGTGAAAAATACCCCAACACCCATATTTCACTTAGTCGGGCAAACAGGTAAATGGTATGGTTCACTTAACCGGGTAATTAATAATTAACCGGGTAGTAGGTAAATAATTTAAATGAAAATATTAATCTTCCAACGTCCAATCCTACCGGGTCGATTTTTTTTTTCCGGGTATTTACAACCTAGGTCGAGTGGGAGGCCGTCAGTGGCATAGCGGTGGTGGAGTGGTGCGGCCGGTGGCGTATCAGAGCCAAGACGCATGGCGCTAGGGCATGATGATGACTTGGTGATGATCGGCAGCGTCAATTTGCGGTGGTGCGGCAGTCGGAGGGGTGTCGACGACAAGGAGGGGCAGCGACGAGGTGATGGAGGGAGAAAGGGTCAAGGTGAGGTCTCGGGGACAATTTCGTAGTTAAAAGTTGACTTAACTCTTACTCGAGTAAAACATAATAACTAGCTTATAATAAATTCTAAATTTTTTTTAGAAAAATAGGGAAAATTTTCATAAAATATAATACACACCATCACCTCAAAATGACATGTTTTATAACTAATAACCCACCCATACTCCTATATAATGCATCCTAATATGTTATTTGGCATAAAAATAATCGTACGGTCAAATACATTAAAAAAGAATTACATACTATCATACATTCTAATAAGTCATTTTCATCATTTTTCTAACATTGTCATCATATACTCAGGTACGCTTGACCCTTATCACTCATAACGCACGACTAGCCTCGGCTCAGCACGCGGGTCATGAAACTGACTCGACTTGAATCGACGGTTAAACCGACTGGCTCACTAATGTAAAACTCTGACTCGAATAACGAGTTTTACAACCTTCCCTCCTTAGAAAAATTTCATCCTCTAAATTTTACTCAATGAAGTTTCAAACTCATCCATAATCTGAAAGAGGTAAGTCTTAGCTAGAGTACCTAGTTGTGAAGCTGGTTGCTCGAACATCTCCCGACATTGCTTCCTCATCTCATCTTCACGTTTCCATGAGATTCTTCAACTCCTCGTCAAGTCCACTACACTAGTACTAGGGGAATTTCCTTTCTTCAAAGAATCTTCACTTGACGATCCCCAATCTGAACTGCATCTTCAGGATATGTCAGGTCTAGTTGTAGCTCTATCTCTATGAAACTAACCACATGAGAGTTGTCCAGATGGTACGCCTTCAGCAATGACACGTAGAAGACATCATGCACAACTGATAGATAAGGCGGAAATGCTAGCCTATAAGCCATTGGTCCAATGTACTCAATCACATCAAATGGTCTGATATATTGTGGATGGAGTTTCCCTCACCTCCTGAGTCTCATGTTTCTCATAGTCGAAAAGACCTTTAGAAGAACATGATCTCCTAATGTGTAATGAACCTCACGTCTGCGCTAATTGGCATAACTTTTTAGTTTGTCCTGATCTGACCTCATTCTCTTCCTGATCCGCATTACCAATTCAAGTGTATGCTGGATCATTTCTTGCCCAACTACTACTGGCTCGATGCCTTGTACCCAAAATACTAGGGGTAGGCATGGTCTATCATACAGTGCCTCGAATGGTGTCATTCCAATCGTGATTTGGTAACTGTTGTTGTAGGAGAACTCCACTAGAGGTAAATACTCTTCCCAACTTCCTCTAAAATCTAGAATGCATGCTCAGAGTAAATTCTTGAGGATGTGTATGGTTCTCTTAGTCTACACATCTATCCGAGGGTGAAAGGCTGTGTTACCTAGAAAGCTTTCCAAAATCGAGATGTGAACCTTGGATTCCTATCTAATATGATCTCCCATGGTACTCGATGTAACCTGACTATCTAGCCTCTATACAGCGTGGCCAATGTGGTCAGTGGGTAATCTATCCTAATTGGTATTAAGTGTGCACTCTTTGCGAGTCGATCTATTATGACCCGTATTGCATCCTTTTGTTGGCCGGTCCTAGGCAAACAAACTACAAAGTCGTATGCTATGCTCTCCCACTTCTACTTTGGGGTTTCCAATGACTGTAGTCTTCCACTTATACGTATGTGCTCGGCTTTCACTTGCTAGCACACCAAACACCTGGCGAGTGTGTCGTATACCTCTCTCTTCATTCCTAGCTACTAGTAAGTTCGTCGGACATCATGGTACATTTTCACTCCATCGGAATGCACTGAGCATCTCGACGTGTGAGCTTCGTGAAGAATCATACTTCGAAGTCTGGAACACTCTGGAACATTTGGCACAAAGAATTGGCCTCCAGTTTGACTAACCCATGTATATCTCTAGCCACTTCCTGGTGTGTTCCTGTTCCAACCACTGACTCAACTGTTTGTCTGCCTCTTGTGCAACCCTGATCTGTTCAAGCACACTCGGATGAACAGTCAATCGTGCCATCAGTCCAACCAATTGTCTCTGGTCTGTAGCATATTCAGTCACTGACACTGTAAAACCCGTGATTCGAGTCACGGTTTTATAGTCGTTAGCCGATCAGTTCAGCCGTCGGTTCGAGTTGAGTGTATTTCACAACACGTGTACTGAGTCGATGCCGGTCATGTGTATGAGGTATGAGGGGTCATGTGTACCCGAGTATGTGATGATAATGTCATGAATAGGCAGAGAATGAGTTATCCAAATATATGAGAGTATACAGTTGACGGTTTTAGATTTCTTTATTTTGTGACCGTAGAAATAGTTTTAAGCCGTTACCGCGTTAGGACGCGTTACGGGTAGTTTGGGTGGGTTATTAGTTATAGAGCATGTCATTTGGTTATTGTGGTGTTTTTTTTGATTTACGAGATTTTTTCCGATTTTCTAGATTTTTTTTAGGATTTATTACGCGTTAGTTATTCTTGACTCGAGACGGAGTCGAGTCAAGTTTTATTTACGAGTTTGCCATCCAACCTTTTCTTTTCCCTCCCGCGTTTTCCCCCTTCCAAACCCTAGCCACCTCCTCCCCATGCGCCGCCGCCGCCGCCCAGCGCCGCCCGACCGCTGACCGACACTGCCCGGCCCCGGCGAAGCGTCGCCATGCCGCCGCGACCGGCCCCGGCCACCGTCCAGCCGCCGCGACGGTGGATTGCCGCGGCTAGCATGGAGACCGCATCATGGTTGCGTAGACGATTCCGCTGCCAGCGATCGTCGCCGCCACGATCGACTGGTAGCCACGACCTCCTCGACCCCCTAGCGACCTTCCCTAACCAGAGCGCCGCCGATCGCCGCCACGATCGGCCGGATCTAGCCACCCTCGCGATCGTCCCTATTTTTGGGATTTTTCGGTGAGCCGCCACCTCCGTCGGCTGCGTTGACACCACAGACATGTCGGGCTCATCAAGACGGTTCCGATGATACCCTATACGGCCCCAATTCGACCAGTAGACACCACCGGCGATTGTCACCGAAAAACCGCCTGAGAGTTGCCGGAAAACCATGGGAATCCGCCGGAAAACCACCGGAACCCACCGGAAAACTGGAATTGTTGGAATTCACTGGAATTCACCGGACCTTCCGCGGAGTTTACCCGGTCGAACCCGATCGAGCTTCGGATGCCGTGGAGCGCCGAATTCAAGGTTTGAGCTGCACGCACGCCGAAACCCTAACCGTCGCCGATTGCCGACGACGCAAGGTATAATTACCTCTTATCCTATTTTGATTAATTATAATTGATGATTGTTAGCACAACATGTTAGGATTTATTGATTGATGTAATTAAGTTATAATTACTGATGAGATAATAAGTGAAATGCTTGATTAAGTGTGAATGAACAGCAAGTGAGCTGAAGAGATAATCGAGTCTGAGTATGATAATTGACCACAACGTAACTTAGAAGCATATAATAAAAGTGGTATGAATGAGATAAGTTAGGATTACATTTACAATTATGATTATTTGATTGTTAATTGATGATGATTGCATTATGTGTGATAATTAGCTAGTGTGATGCATCATGCAGTTAGCGGGCGTTAGTATTTGGTTCTGATATGTAGGTACGGAGTAGGAGCTTGCCGCCTAGGCGCGATGACACGCTTGGAGCTTCTACCAAGTCTGTTTAGGACTCGTCTCTGATTTACATTCTATTCTATTATATGTTTGGTTTTCTACTTGCAGGACGAGTTAAGTGAAGTTTTATTGGATCCCATTTAACTCGAGCCATTTAACCGAACAGTTTTCCGAGATTAATAACTCTCGAGGGTGAGATCCCTTGAGTATGTTTTTGAAAACAAAATCCACCGCAAGTTGCCTTCGGGCCTATTATATTAAATTCCCTACACAGGCCTATATATATAGTTTTCGTGTTTTCAGTGAGAGATGGAAAGAGGGAGGCGGCCATGGCTTCAG
>JAVDBV010009925.1:0-12163 GCA_032619315.1 Piper longum
TTCACATCATATATATATATATATATATATGATGTGAAAATTATAACGCACGTGCACGTGTCGAATCAAGTAATAAAAGTGATAAGAAAGTATCGTCCCACAAGGAATTAGTAGTAGAAATTCTGAATTACCAAAACTAATTTAATTATTTATACTTAAACGAAAACAAGTTTTAATAATGATTTAATTATGAATTACAATTATATTAATCTAAAATTACAATAGTTAAATGATGAATTGATTTCAAGACGACAAACCTAGGATTTTCAATTTCACTTAGTACTATATTTGATTAAAGTTATAATTTTTACCAATGAATAGCAGATTCGAATCATTAACCACAGGAATTAATTATTTATGACATCTCTTAGATTCACTATAAACTTATCATTCATACTCAATTTCTATATCTTTATGAAATTGCATATGTAAAATGATACATTAAGTTCTGCCCTTAACAGTTACCCAAGACATATGAGTATATCTCCATCTCATATGTAAATCACCCAAAATAGATGAACAAAGACTATTTTATTTAATGACAAATCTAATCTTTCTATTTCTAGACAAGATTAAATCTCTAAATCAATCAATAGGTGGCCAATCTAATGATAGCATTAACGAATAGAATAAAATAGATGATCCAAAAACACAATCACATAAATAAAAATTAATAACCTTTATTAATCCATGCACTAAGTTTCATTGAAAATCCTAGAAAAGAATTTACTCCATAAAATATTCAAATAAACTCAAAAAATTCATATGTGATAAGAAAGACATCATTAATTACAAAGAAAAGTAAATCAGAATAGAGAACAACTCTTTTGGAGAAAGCTAATTCGTCTTCTGATCCAATTCCTTCGTCGTTGCTCTCCCTATCTTTCGAGCCATCGCTTTCTGCCGTCTCTTTTTGTTATTCTCCTCTATAAAACCCTATTTCAGTTTATAAATGATCCAGCCATATATTTCAAATGGACCCCACCATGCAACAATACCCGGATCACTACAGTACCCGGGTCGCTACAAGATCCGGGTTGTTGTTACTGTAGCGATCGAGTTGAACAGTAACTGGCCGAGTTGCTACAGTGTCGTCCTTAAGGAATTCACTTTTTCGCCTGATTTCTCTCCAAATTTATCCCGACTCATTTTCTAACTCTTGTACCTTAATAAAACAACATTAATTAGCACTCTTTACACCAAAATCACAATGATTTCTCACATTATTAATAATAAATAATAAACTCTTAAACTAACAAAAATAAAGTAAAAATAACTCGAAACATGATAAAATTCAACATGAAATGCAAAGAATAATAACTCTTTTACAGAGTATAAATATAATAATTTTATAATAAAAATTTGACTCACTCTCGACTCGATTCAATATTACGAAATAATTTTTTTTAAATATAAAATAATTTCATCATAAAAACTTGACTCACTCCAAACTTGAGTCAATATTATAAAATAGATCCCAAACAATATTTAAAAAATACAGTAAAGTACAATAAAATAAAATAATCGAGTTGTAATGGATTATTTTATTTTATGATATTTTACTTTATTTTTCATATTTTTTGAGATGTATTTTATAATATTGACTCGAGTTGGGTGATAGTTAAGTTTTTATTACAAAATTGTCATCGTTTCAATGTTCTTCACCAACTTTATTTTCTCCCTCACCGACCAATAACTCTGTTTTTGTTGCGCCACCACCATCGGTAACATCGCCACCCTCGTCACCTACACCAGCACCGACACCAATGTTGGCGATGATCTTTGGCGACCATTCCTAGCCTCTTCCCCTCCGTTCTTGACTCTTCTTCCAGTGATCCAAGGTGGTGCGACAAAACTTGAGGGGGTGAGGGACGCGACGAAGGGATTTAATTTTCGGCCATTGGATTAACGGTTGAACTAGCAAAGCTTCCCCACCCTCACATGTTTATATATATTGCTCAAACTCAGATAGTCTTTCGGGAAGGAAAACAAGGTAGCAAGTGGCCGGGTATTTGATCTTGAGAAAAAAATATTTTGACAAATCAAATCAATTAACTAAGTTCATACACATGCAAAATAAGCTGACCTTAATTTCACTTAAATGCATACATCTTAATTTTTTTAACTCGAATACATGCTCAACTTTGAATTGATGTTTTCATAAAATATGAATAGAGTTTTTTTTTAAAAAAAACATGAATTGAGCTCTAAGAAAGGAGTACCCGGCTCGATTAAGTGCCCAGGTGATACAATGATTGAAATAAAATCTAATTAACTGCATATAATTAGTATCTCATGACTTCGTATTCTGAAGCCGCACTGATAGATTTTCTCGGTTCAGAAAATGGCGGCATGTCATAGTACTGTGGCAGTGTCCCGACAAGGAAAAAGAGAGAGCTCTATTCTTCCTCGACGTCAAGTTTGCAGCTAAATGATTGCGCCGCTCCCCTTCGCTCTGTCCCAACACTCCCATCCCATCTCACAGGCGCCGTACTCTATCACCCTTCTATCCTCTTAATACATTCCCACCACCCACAACACGGCAGCTTCCGTATTATACCATAAAATAAAAGCAGCAGTTTAGAATTCTTAGGTTGGATCATGGGAGATAGGCAATAGGAGATATAAAGCTTTTAGGAAGACGCGTTTGTAGTGGCAAAGTCTAGGAAGGGACGGGACCCTTCGTACGGCTGGGGGTGGAGGTGGCGCCGCTGTCTTTCCCAATCATGTCGACTGCAGGAGCTCTTCTCTTCTCTCGGGGTCCTCGCCATATGGGTTTGCCTGCATTTAATGAAAAATGGTGATCAACTTAACTAGATCCCATGGTGGCTTATCTAGCCGCTGCCTTGTTGCAACTTGCAACCGTCACTTCCACATTACCTGTCTGTAGCTTTGTAGATTAAGCTTTGGCCGTGGTCTCTCTCTTTCACTCTAGTTTGAAATCCTCTACCCAAGACCAGCCTTTTCTTCGGATCTTCCTGTGTCTCCTATTCCAACACAAGAATATTGGTCTTTGTTTGATGCGGTTGTACTGTGTTAAAAATTATCTGTGGTTGATATAACGCAAAGGGCCAAGCAAGGAGAACATGAGCGGATGTAAAACTATCCTAACTAATCATGTAATTAGACACAGAACGTATCGGGAAAATTAATTGGTTTTAGCAGAGTAAGAAGGGGAGCGAGGCATTATAACTTGTAAGTGATAATAAATCAAGATTTGGTATGAGCGGTAGAGCGTATTAATCATACGACAAATGACAGGTTTTCTTTTGCATTATGCTCATCGGCCTCCATATATATTCTCTTGTTAACGATGAGTATGGTGACATGTGATCAATTGGAGGAGGTTCACAACTTGGAGATCCAACGCTTGTGTAGGGGGGAAATAGTTGCAGTAGGGCAAGTTTAGTTCCAAAGCTTGGAGAGACGATGATACCCAACATTGTTACCAAACGTTCATTTCACTAAAAAGGGTTACTCCTGAAGAGTCTAATCAAGTCTTACGATTTAAGTTGTAATGTGTCTCCCCCTTCTCATCATTCCTCATCATCTGACCCTTACTTATAGTAAAATATTAAATGCTGCTTAAAACCCACTATTTTATATATTGTAGTTTAAACATTCCGACCTCGGACAGTACTCGGTAATACTCTTGCGGAGTGGCTCTGAATCAGCTTATTATTTATACTTTTAATACAGGAAATAATTGTGTTTTATAAACTTAGGATGTATTATTGTTTTGATACCTAAACTTTATAAATTAATTATTAGTAATATTTTAAAATATTAATTAGTTAAATTTTAAAATAATATATTTTACTAATTTTCCTCGTGATCCCGGAGTCGATCAATCAAATTTTTTTGTTAGGAGTCATTTAAAAAAATTGATCTAAGTACTTATAGAACAATACGGCAGACCAAAATCTCAGCCACTAATATGATTTCAGAGGCTTTTCATAAAAAATGTTATAATTTCTAAAAGACATAATTTTGTAAAATTATTGAAAATGGGTTATTTTCTGCATCCAATCGGTGGTATGCCACCGAAGATTGGAAATGGTCTTCTGATTTATATCGATTTTCCAATTAATCTAAATTTAATATAACAAAAATTGCAAAGAACTTATTTGACTATAAAAATGGTGAAAATTTTAGTCAATTTAACTCCGATTGACTTTATATATAAACGGTAATAATAGAAGGCTTTATTATAATTATTTTACAAATTTACCTTTTATTTGATTATTTAACGTATAATTATAAAACTCATTTTTGCCTTGACTTTAATTTTAAAATATTTAATTGTTAAAATTTTCTTCGATGAACTTGTCAATTAAGATTTTCTACTTACTTATTTTCTAAACATTAATAACCATATTTAGATAATTAGACTACTTTATATTTTATGAGAAAAAAAAAGTTTGTGTATAAAATAGTAAAAAATTAACTATTGATTAATCGTTTAACCCAGGTTAAAAAAGTAAAAACTTGGCTTTGCCATAACCCTTTAAGCTTAATTAACATGTCAAGACGTCGTGATAAAAACTTTTAAAATGATAAATGATTATAATAAATACTAGTAATTGAGCCAGAACCGAACTGTTCACGGCAGACTCCCACCTAGATGTGCTATAAGTATTTTTCCGAATGAAAGTTATGTTGAAAATACATTTTTTTACCAAACGAGTGTCAAAGATTATATTCTGTAACAGTGAGATAGTCAGGTACATTACCCAACCTTGCGTTTCGTTTTCACAATACGAAAATGAGAATGTACTTTGTCATTTGGAAGGTAGAAATTTAATATATGTGGTGCAGTTTATTCACGGGGAGAAGAGAGGACGAATTCCACCAATTTTTCCCACTTGCTCGGGATTTTGTCTGGAGGGCCTCTTCTTTTTGTGTCTATATATATTTGCGCTTGTAATCTTCCACTTGACATGCGAGAAATCTCGATGTGAGAAGTTGCAAGGTCCATAAACACTGTAGACATGAGTCATTAAGTACTAGAGGGCGGAGAGAGCGAAGTGGTCACCAATCTAGCTAGAGAAAGAGGACCTTGGACATGGAGGGTGTGGAGGAGGGAGGAGTGGTGGCCAGACCAAGCAGGTTCAGAAGAATGTGTGTGTTCTGTGGTAGCAGTGCTGGGAAGAGGAATTGCTACCAGGATGCTGCAGTTGAGCTGGGGAAAGAGCTGGTCTATACGCTGCTACTATTTGTCCTCTCCTTGCTTACAGCTTCATTTTTGTATTGCCTTCTCCTGCTCTGCTGCCATGGTTGCTTGGCCAGCTTTACCGAGAGGGATGTTTTTGTTTGGCATTTGTAGGTTTCCAGGAAGGTGGACTTGGTGTATGGTGGAGGAAGTGTGGGACTTATGGGCCTTGTCTCTCAAGCTGTCCACTCTGGTGGTGGTCATGTCCTTGGGTAAGCTCATTGTTAACCCATTTCACTTTATTCTGCCGTGTTAAAGTCTTTTGCTGATCTTTTGTGATTGTCATTTGCTGCTTCGCAGAATCATCCCAAGGACTCTTATGGGTAAAGAGGTATGTGCTCATGTAATTTCTCAGCCTTGCTATTTTATTTTATTTTTTACTAAAGTTCTAGGATTGATTTGGTTCTGTGGTGGGGTGATTGCAGATAACAGGAGAGACCGTGGGGGAGGTGAGGGCTGTGGCGGACATGCACCAGAGGAAGGCCGAAATGGTATGCAACTCCGACGCCTTCATTGCCTTGCCTGGTACTTCACCACCTTATTCAACGACATTTTAATGTCCTCATTCTTATCGACATCTACACACGTTGTGCTCAGAGATTGATTCTGTTTTTGATCTGCAACATGAAGGTGGATATGGAACGCTAGAAGAGCTGCTTGAGGTCATCACCTGGGCACAACTTGGAATCCACAAAAAGCCTGTATGTATGAACCATCTTGGCGTATTTCACCATGCCCAAAATTAATTCAACCAAAACATGAACTTACAGAACGAATCCTTCATTGGATTTGGATTTTTGATACATGCTCAGGTGGGGCTTCTGAATGTGGATGGCTACTACAACTCCTTGCTAAACTTCATTGACAAGGCAGTGGACGATGGGTTTATCCAGCCTTACCAGCGCCACATCATTGTATCTGCCCCAAATGCCAGGGAGCTTGTGGAGAAACTTGAGGTTGATACATAGTTTTTGTTTCCTTTTAACATCCCTCATTTTCATCACATTTAGAAGTTGTATCCAGTTCATACCATGGTTAAATTTTTGTGGGCACCTTGTTGATTGGCTGTAGGAGTATGTGCCGATAGTAGACGAAGTGGTGTCCAAATTGAGGTGGGAGGTAGAGCCAGCTGGTTATAACACCACCTTGCAAGCAGAGACTGCCCGGTGATTGGTGCACTAAAGCTAGATCCAGATTTTTTTGCTCTGTTTTTGTGATAAAGCTAACTCCACCTTGCAAGCAGAGACTGCCCGGTGATTGGGATAACGATTTTACCACTATATATGTATTGTATGTAAATGAAAACAAGAAAAAAAAACAAAACAAAGAACAGTTTGATATAAAAGAAGACTATTCCTTTATAATTAATAGGCAGCTGTTTTTTTGGCTCTGTATTGAGCTCATCTCATCTTTTTTGTAGCACGCGAATGGGAAAAAAATTTCCTGCGTCTGAATTTATCTGAGAGATTGAAAATGTTGAAGGGTTTTTTCATGGGTTTTTGTTTCTCTTGTCCTGTTCGTTTGGTGTGCTTATTTCTTATTATTTGCGCATCTTTTATTGATTATATATGTTTATGGAGGGAAACTTTTTACTACTATCAGGCAAAGAAAGCCAAACAGTGGGACGAAATGTCTAATTTAACACATCTTTCTAATGCATGCTTTTACTAATTGGTAAGCAAAGAATCTCTTTACTTATGTTCAAGAAATGCTTTCATTAAATATGAGTAATTATTAAAGCATCACATCCGCTTCAATTTTAAACTTTTATGAAAAAATCAAAAGGTTTGAATAGGATATAGACTAAACCAATTGAAATGGGATTGGAAAGACTGAGAAATCTCTCCAGAGAATAATAGCTTGAATGCTTTTGTTGGAGCTATAAATGTTAACCCTCAAATAATGGAACGTAATCGGAATTATTAAGAAGCAGCAAGTCTATGTGCTGATTCATTCTGATAATAATCATAACTTTTTGTATGCTTCCCCAACCTTGAAGTTGCAACTTCCAGATTGGAAGGATGTTTGTTTGCAAAGTCTCACCTCTCTCAATAAATTCGGGGATTCCAAACAAATTATCACCAAAGTAGCGATGTAGTTTTTACAAGGATTCTAATTCTGGTTCTTAAGCCGGGAAAATCCAACTAAATTCAACCAATTACTGTCTTTATTGGATTAAATATAAATTCTATGAGTTGTTTTAGGAAATTATTTGTTGGGTATCCCAAATCAACGTGGAGGAGTTAATAACTTAAATGTAAATTTTTGAATAATAATTCCCCCCCCCCCCCAAAGCTGGGATAATAACTTTGATATAAATTTTGGGAAAGTCTTATTTTTTTACGTTGAATTTTAACCAAAGAGAAGTCCACAAAAAAAACTTATTGGATCCAAAATCGCATAAGAAAGGCCCATAAAAGCTTATTGGATCAAAATAATATTGGGCTGGAAAGACAAGTTTTCCATTTCCCCAGTATAAACAAGTTGATGGATGAATAAATTAAAATACATTCTATTTACGGGTGGAAGGAAATTTTAAGATATTATTAAAATACATTTTATTTATTTATTAAATAAGTGTTGGATTGTTTCTTAAGATATATTTATATTTAGTATAACTCTTCGTTCCACTAAACGGAGAGACTACCTTGATCAAGTCTTTATAAGTTTTCTAGATTTTTTTTAATCAATGCAATCTACTAGAAACAGGCTTTTGACTGGCTTTACTAACATGCAACTTCTTCCTTGACTTTGGAAAGTTGGCATTGACTTTTAGTTGGTATGTTGTCAACATGACATAAAAACAGTTATTGCAATTAGCTTAATTAACTGGTGTTTAAATGACATAAACCTAATTACTTGTCTAGTCGATTGTTTTTCCCAAGTTAATCTAGTCGATTGTTGCCTAAATAACATGATTATAGTTGAATCTTATTCATAATTTTAGTTAATTATTCTTCCTCGTTGTCCACTAATGGAAAAAAATTGATTAGAAAACAAAAGTATCCTGTGAAACAAACAATAAATTTTTATAGAAATTCTAATTTATAATATTTTTGAATATTTAAACTACATACTTCTTGAAATTAATAAATCATACCCTATGTAAGGGTAGATATTCGTCAATTACGCTAGACAAGACATTGTTTATGTCCGTCTAATTACCCTAAGACAAAAAGTCGTCTATATATGGTCAAAATTATTTAATCAAGTTGGTCGTGATTAGACACATTTAAAATTCAGTCAAAAATTTATTTTCATATCATATTTATAGTACTACTTAATCACTCTCTCCACTATAAATACTAATTATTTTCACAAAAAAACTAATATATCATATATATATATATTCATTATATCTTTTATTTTTCTTAATTTATCTCATACCAATCAACATAAAAATTATAACCACTTTTTTAAAAAATATTTGAATAAATAAATATCACCATAAAAAGTTCAAAAACTAAACTTGATGTGCTTTAGATTTAATAGTTTTTAATAATAATTTGGTAGTGATTTATAAAAATATCACTAATATCATTAATTTTTTATTTTTGTGAGTCTCTGGGTCAGTCATTCAATTAAATGAAGAAATATGCATGTTTGATTTATTTTTATTTAGTTAATAAGTAGTCAATGGAATTTGTTCACAAATATTTTGGATGTCGGATATGGTCATTTGCCATCTACCCCTAATAGAAGTATCCAATTGAATTTAATACATCTTGACAAAGAACTAAATAAGGATTCCAACCGAATGATTATAATTTCCACAACAACCTCAATCATAATAAAGGCTTTGTTTCAATCTTCGGTTGTCTTTTGGAGACACCAAAGTTTCAACAAAATCAATAGGAAAAAGAAAACTAGAAATAAACATATTAAAATCGAATTCTCATTTTTCATCATGTTCTTTCTAAGAATTATAAGTCAGCTTGACATTTACATGTCCATATACTAAAGATGCTTAATTTCCCCATAAGTCCATTTTAAGTACGTAACAAAGATTCAACTGCATACTAAGTAAAAAGTTAGTATAACATACTTCTTTGCTAACACAATTATCTAATTAAAAGTATAAGATGCTATTTTGTAAACACAACTCTCTTATTAAAAGGAACCGACTTAATCTTATCTTTTCGTCTTATCCTTATTAAATTTTTTTGTATAAGTTGTATTATATAAAAAAGTAATTAAGCAAGCCATCTCAGGGATCCAAAGAAGTACTAGATGATTGCTATCATGGCATCCGCTTATCTCGTAATCGTCCATGCGCCAGTATTACTAAGCACTCCTCAAGGACGACATACCTTGACCAAAATGGTGTCTCATTCTTCTAACCTCATCGTTCTCGTTCTGATTTCATGTATTCTGCTGTTGCAGGTGGACACTGCAACAACTGCAGAAGCATTGGAACAGATCGCCAAGCTCTGCTCGAACTCAAGGATCACAAGCGACCTTTTGGAAGCTTTACGTTCCTGGAACAGCCTCTCCATGTCTGTGAATGGCATGGGGTGACCTGTGGAATTCCAGCTAACACGAGTGAGTGGCACAACCTAGCTGTGCTGCATTTACAAAACAATAAACTTGAAGGGGACATGATTCCACCAAGGTTGAGCTTGTTGCCATCCTTGCGGTTCTTGGGGTTGAGTCATAACAATCTTACCAGAAAAATTTCGGATTCCAATGGCAACTCCTCCGTTAATTTCTACCGTCTTTCCATTGCCGGCAACAGCCTCCCTTGATTTCATCTATCTGGCCGAAAATGAAATGAATGGAAGTCTACCCTCTGACGTAGCAACCCGTCTCTCCAATTTGACGTCAATTCTGTCGGGGGCAAATCAGTTCAACGGAGCCATTCCTCCATCCATGTCTATTGCTTCTCGGCTTCGGTCCATAGCTTTTACAATCAACTCTTTTCTTGGAACAGTGCCAAGTAATGTGGGCAACCTGAAGAACCTCTTACGGTTTTATATTTCTAGAAATTTACTAGGGAGAATCATTTTGGCGGGCGCCTTTTACTCTCAAAATGCAACTTGTCAAAAAGCCTAAAAGATTGGCAATGCAATACATGGAGGCTTTCATTGTGGAATATCCGGTTGATTACCTTCAGGATTGGGACCAAATTTTTCAGGGGGACTATCCCGTCAAGTGGAGGGAAACATCAATATTTGCAGGCATTGGATGCCCAAGTGAATGAAGTTCATGGAGAAATTCCCATCTCCCTGTAAAATATGACCTACCTTTTGATCCTCTTGTATATGGGAACAACTTACGAGGAACCATCCCGCACAGCATTGGAAAGTGCACAAATTTGCGGTACCTTTATCTTTTTGCAACACGGCCACGACAATTTCTCTTTCTTTCACTCTTGCACCTAAACTCGTCTTCCAATTTACTGAATGGAATTTACCTCCGGATAACTGGAACAACATGAGGAATCTTTCTTGACATTTCGAGAAAAAATCCAATGGTGAAATCCCAACAACCATTGGGGGAATGTTCTATTCTTGGAAATTTTCATCTAGAAAAAAGTGTTTCACGGGTCTATGTCATAATCCTTGATTAACCTCAAAGAGATTCGAGTATTAAACCTTGCACACAACAACCTAACTGGACAATGTGTCAAATAAAGGATACTAGAGTAAGTCACAAGCGATCTCATCATCCACCTGTTGCAGTTCTAATAGTTCTAGGAATCATTGGAGCATCCATGGTCCTAAGTTCCTGTTTATATGTGGCTTATCCTCTTTCCAATGATATCATACTCAGAGCTGTTCAGAACAACCAACGGCTTCTCCTCCACCCACTTGATCGGTTCAGGTACATACGGAAGTGTGTATAAAGGATTCTTAGGAGGTGACCGTGACCATGAAGAAACTATAGCTGTAAAGGTTTCAACATTCAATATGAAGGAGCCTCTAAGAGTTTTGATGCCGAGTGTAAAGTACTGAAGAATATTAGGCACCAAAATCTTCTCAAAATCAGGACGGCCTGTTCAAGCATCGACTTCAAAGCTGAAGAGTTCAAGGCTTTGGTATTCGATTATATGCCAAATGGGAGTCTGAATCAATGGCTGCTTCCTAATGAATGTGATAATCTTCCATATTCAAGGAGATTGAGCCTTCTTCAAAGATTAAACATTGCTATTGATGTGGCTGCGCATTGGATTATCTTCACAGTGATTGCCTTGAAGAGCCAACTGCTCATCAAGACCTCAAGCCAAGTAATGTCTTGCTCGATGCCCATGTGGGTGACTTTGGTTTGTCCAGGTTCCTCCATGGAAATGTTCAACCGACAAGCATGTTGGGTTAATCCCATATCAACCGGTGACTTGTATATAGGCTAATAGGAAAGCCTTAATTCTCAAGCTAGCTTTTGGATTAAGAGAGGCCCATGAACCTGTTTCAAGTCACTTTTGGGGTCCGAAGGGCCCAATAATTGGTACCAGGGCCATTGGTTAATTCTAGTATGCTCTGTGGTTGCGGTTTATACTGATCTTCCACATCAGAAAAAAATTTTCCTCGAGCTCTTGGTTAATTTTAGTATGCTCTGTGGTTGCGGCTTGTGCTGATCTTCCATATCAGAAAAAATTTTCATTGAGCCAGTTGGCTTTCCGCATTGAGAGCTATTAAATAGACATTGTATCAGAAATGGCAGAAGCATCCACATCGAAGGCAACAGCTTCTTCATATTCAATTTTGGGAAGAACTACTGTTACAAATCCAAGATTTGCTGTAGAGATTTTTGATGGTACCGGTCATTTCGGCATGTGGCAAAGTGAGGTTCTAGATGCCCTCTTTCAACAGGGTCTAGACATTACTATCGAAGAAAAGAAACCAAAAGATCTTGAGGAGAAAGAATGGAAGACGCTGAATAGAATGGCATGTGGTACCATTCGAGCGTGCCTTTCTAGAGAGCAGAAGTATGCTTTTTCTAAAGAAACTTCTG
>JAVDBV010009943.1:0-17301 GCA_032619315.1 Piper longum
CATCTATGGCGAGCTCGAACTCCGAAGCCTACATCGGAACCCATTTCTATGTAAAATAGTAACATCCCTATATGATGCATGCATGTGGTGTGTGCTCATATCATCAATACATCTTAATAAGTAAGACGGTACTAAATAAACTTATAGCTAAACATATATCACGCAAATCGAGACATAATAATAGTAAATAATAAATAATAAAGAAATAAACACATTCTTAGATAACTAAATAATAATAATAATTACATAAACATAAATAATAATTTAATCATAAAATAATATTATAATTATATAATACAAAAATACACAATGACATACAAATACATAATAACATACACGAGAATAGACAAATAAATTATTAAATATATAAAATTTAATTAGCATAAATAAGACTAATATTAATAAAAAAATATATAATTATTAATGACAGATACTAAATAATTAAAGAAATAATTTACTGACATTAACTATTCATGCGAAATATTAATATAAATATTAAATATACGAATATGCGACTAAATACGTGTAAATAATAATATGAACAAGAAAATAATTAATAATCAATTAATTAACCAATAATAGGTAAACATGAATAAAAATAATACTTATGAATAAATATATTATCAATAAAAATAATTAGTCACATAATCATTCATCATAATCAACAAGTATATAAATAATAAGAAACTAAAACTAATTAACAAATAAATAAATAAATAAATAATTATAAAAAAATACTCATAATATCCAAACATGTTAAATCATGTGAATATGCATATAAACTAATGTACTGGTTCTGGAATTACCGAAAACGGTGCAAGAACGGACGAAAACGGGCTGAAATTAAACTGAACCGGACCGAACCAAGCTGAACCAGACTAACCCGAATGACCTGAACCAGCCCGGGCTGAAAAATGGGTTGGGTCGGCTGGGAGGGTCGTGGACTCGGTCGCGGACTGGCGGACTCGGTCGTGGGTTGGCGGACGCGATCGCGAACAGGCGGACACGGATGCGGGTAAGCGGGTCGGGCGGAGGGGCGGCGGTGCCGTCGCCGGAGAGCGCCGACGGCAGCACGGCTGGTGGCGCCGTCGGTCGCGATCGAAAGAGGAAACGATGACGGAGGTACTGGCGGTGACAGTCGGCGGAGTCCGGCCGTCGGCTGGTCGAAAAACGGCAACAAAGGCGGCGGATCGCCGCCGAGTGCGGCGACTTCACTGGCGGCTATTGCGGCGACTCTGGTAGCGATCATGGGTACGGACGGATAGCCCGCCGCAAGGTGGTCACGGGGGTGCTGGTCTGGTGGTCGGGGGCAAGGCGGAGGCATACCGGCGGCGAGTCGAAGTGGCGGCGGCGTAACAATGAAAACGGGAGAAAACCAAATATATATATATATTATAAGGGAAGCTAGGGTTAAGTGTATGGTTCAGATCTTGCCACGTGGCAGAATCTGGACGCTCGATGGCTCGTGGCCTAGTGGGACCCACCTATGGGTACACGCAATATAGATATGGCGGCAAGTTTGGATCGAGACTGTTCAAACTCGAAACCGACTCGAGTCCTCAAATTGACTGTGTAGGAGGAAATCGAGGTAAGAAGGCTAAATGGGCCTCGAATACTGAACTCAATCAAACTGGGCCCATAGGGGCATAAATCGAGTGATCTAAAATTCCTATGATGCATGTAAATGATATACCAATAAAATCCCAAGCGGATACTAAACGCCGCAACGGCCTAAATCTAGGCCTAAAATCCTGTCTAATACATACAAACAAATCCGTATACCTTAGTATACACTGATACCTCGTAATCTTATAATTTGCATGTCGGGCATACTCAGCCTCCATAACATGTTCATACGGCCATTTAGGCCCATACTTATAATCTGAAACTAGTTTGGCTCGATCTCGCTCAAACCAACTCGATACTGACCCAAATAGGGAAAACTTAAATCGGGTAAAACCCTAACCCAAAAATGGGGTTTTACACATATGGGTTGAGACCTAAGATTGAGAATGACTTATATAGCATATTAGAATTTTGTGTGAATGTTAATGCGTGATATGTCTATATATATTTATACATGTTGTTTTGACAAGGTGGCCTTTAATTGAATTTTTTTGGGAGACTTTGTCTATCTTATTTTACAATTTTTAATGATTTTATCGTAATTATTTTCGTATGGAAACCACTTGTCATATCATCCAAGTAGTAGCATGTTAGGGTTTTTATGCATTCATCCATGCATGACAACTCGTATCTTCATCTGAAGATGCCAAGAGTAGATCTGCATGGGTTGGGTTTTAGTTAGCTGACCTAACTAGGACCACTGACATTCCGATTCGGTTCTTGAGCTTGAACCGAATTTGGGATCCTACATAATAGGGGTGTGAAATATTTCAATTAGCTTTTTGGAATGATTTTACAACCCTTATTTCTTAGAAGTTTTAATGTATACCAACAAGTGTGAATAGTGTTTTGAAATTTAGAAATTGGAAAAACCAATAATTTGTTCAAAGTCTTAGTTCCCCGAGTTTGATTGGTGACCAGTTACATGTTCGGTTCACTGAACTGATGGACAAAACTCCATTTTGAGCAAGGAACGAGTTCAGTTGATTATAAGTTAGTTTTTCAGTAATTGAACGAATTGGAAAATTTAAATTGCTTAAATCCTTAACCCTAGCCAAAAGTCCCCTCCCATTGTTGTTGCACGTTGTCACATATGAGATTGTCGTTTTTTCTCCACCAGAACCATCCTTGACCTGCCACAACTGCTACCGACCAAACCTGCTTCCAGAGATGTCCAGAGTCTACTCTGCCAAGCTGAACAAGAGTGTGAGATCTCTCAACTTAGTCCTACATTTAATACTTACTGCGCTAAGATCCTGTTTATAAGTGAGAATGGACTATTAATCTTTTACTTCGGATAACCATTTTAAAGAAATGACTTAAGCTCGTTACGTTGTACTTTGGGCCAGGACATTACAAATGATATCAAACAACCTTGTTATGTATTAGATGGTGGGATAGATTGGGGGCATTGGCTAGGCTGCCAGTCACGGGCCAAAGAATGTCATGGACTAGGGCTAGCAACGGGTCAAGTGTACGAATTTCGAGGACAAAATTTCCCAACGTGGGTGGATTGTAAGATCCCCAAACTTAGTCCCACATCTAATACCTACTTGGCTAAAATCATGTTTATAAGTGGGATCTTTAACTTTGGTTAACCATTTTAAAGAAATGACTTAGGCCCATTATATTGCACTTTGGGTCGGTTCGTTATAGGTGGTATCAGAGCAACTTGGTTCCGTGTTAGATGGTGGGCTAGACTGGGGACGTTGGCTAGGCTTCTAGTTAAGGGCCAAAGAAGGTCGTAGGCTGGGGCTAGCAACAGGTCAAGTGTAGGAATTTCGGTGACGAAATTTCCCAAGGTAGGTAGATTGTGAGATCCCTCAACTTAGTCCCACATCTAATACCTATTCGGCTAAGATCTTGTTTATAAGTGGAAATGGGCTATAGATCTTTAACTTTGGTTAACCATTTCAAAGAAATGACTTAAGCCCATTACGCTCCACTTCGGGTTGGGTCGTTACAAAGAGCCTTGCCTGTTGAATGCTAAGTTGGGTGTTTTCCGGTCACTCTACCATTGTTCAAGCACTGTGGCTACAGGTTTTAGCTTTGCCAAAGATCTCCAGATCCATCTCGATCTTCGCCATCCATTGTGAAGCCGCCGATTGATTTCTAGGAATCGTTGCTATTTCGGCGACCAACCGTTCAGTTGAATGTTTGGTTGGATGATTAGTAACCGAACCATTACCCAAGACTGATTTTCAAGTTGCATACAATGGCTTCTATTTGGCTTGTGATCCCACTCTTGGTCAACGTGGTTGGAAGTTTTGAAGAGCTTCTAAAAAGTCCAAGATGGGTGTGGAGACCACAAGAGAGCCAAGTGCTCAACACTTCTTCAATCGAAAGGAGTTGAAGAAAGAAGACTTTGGAAAGAGGATGATTGTCTATGACAACCATGTGGATGTAGAACATCTCGACAATCACATTAGAGGTTTCCAAGGTCTTGTGCTAACTCAATCTTGGGATGTTGTTTTGATATCTACTCTAGCGAAGAAGGTTGCTCTTCCTTAAATTAGAGAATTATATCATACATTGGTGATGTTGAATGAGGGATACTACAAAGCAAAATTGGATAGGCATGCCTTATACTTAAGTTGGGGAACATTGTTCAACTCTTGGGAGTTCTAGATGATGGTGAGAATACCTACTTCGGCAACGTGTAATGTAAAGATTTTAAAAAAAAATCAACGCGGTAGGACCGAATGTTGGAAAATTAATATTTTCATTTAAATTATTTACCTGCCACCCGGTTAATTATTAATTATCCGGTCAAGTGTAAGGTATTATTTACACGGTTAAGTATCATTTAACCACTTAAGTGAAATACAGGCGAAAGGGTGTCTTAACATACCCTAGCCGTCATTTCATTATATAAGGAGAAGGGGGGCGTCATTCTCATTTTCTCCTTCTAACAGACGCCGGCTTCCTCCTTGCTCGGGTATTTTCCTCTTTTCTTCTTCTTCCTAATTTTCATGCATGCATAGGTTGATTTAATAATAAACTTGTTAATCATGGAAATTAAAATCTAAAATCAACAAAACGAAAATAATTAAACTTAAAAGAAAAACTAGACGTCTACCCTTCCTAGATCTAGATCTTCCAGCATTGCACTATGTTAACGCCGCCGCCACTTCAGCTCGCCATCGACGAGTCTCCATCTCATCCCTAGCCACTGGACTAACACCACCATGACGACCTCGCGTCTGGCTTTCCATTCGTACCTCTCATGACTACTGCATCGCCGCCAGTAAGGGAGTTTTTGAACCCGGTTTCCGCCGCCGTCGTGGCCTTTTTGGGCCATTTTCTGGCGCCAGCAAGCCACCAACGGACAATCCGACCACCCAAGCATCTTCCCCTCGTCGTGGCCGCAATCGCCGCCGACGACGCGGACTTGCATGGTGACGGGTTTTAATTGTTTCAGCCATTTTCCACACAACCACCGGCCGGGCACCACCGACCGTTGCCCCAGATAGGTTCATCTCCTCAAGGCCGACATTTTGAGACCACTCACGGCCACTGCCATGGCCACAATCGCCGTCAGTGAGGTCACCTTATCCGGCAGCGATCCACCCTTTTCCAGGCCGTTTTCCTGCCAACCACCTGCCAGACTTTACCGACCACCACCACCAACCTACTCATCGTTGAGTGGGCCGTCGATTCCGACCGGCAGCGACACCGGCCGTGCCATCATTGACGTTTTTCGGCACGGGAACCGGCGGCTCTGGTCGACCCGTTTATCCGGTTCGTAGTCCGCTTGCCGCGACCACATCTATTTGGCCAGATCGAGTCCGCCAGCAATGTCCATGTCCATATCTACGTCCATCAGCCTAGCCACCCCATACAATTTTTTTTGGTTAACCATGACTGGGTTGGTTCAGCGCTTTCAATTTATTCTTGTTCAGCTTGGTTAAATCAAGTCTAGCTTGGTTCAGGCCATTTTTGGTTGTTTCACGACCATTTTTAGTAATTCGAAAACCATTACATTAGTTTAGATGAATATTCGCATAGTTTAACATGATTAGATTTTATGATAAATTTATTTAATTATTATTTTGGTTAATTATTTAATTATTATTATATTTATTAGCTTGTCGAATTGTTATAAAGATAGATATATTAAATATTTAGTTGTACGCATTTTTACGCGAATAAAATTATATTCATGTATAATTTTATATTCTCGTTTAGATTAGGATCATTGATCGCAGCTGCGGGATTACGTACAAGCTAACCAAGTCCGTATAATTATTGAAATGTTGTATATTCGCTTCTGGCAGCTCTGGTCGGCCTGAGTCCAGATTCGACGACCATGCACCGTGTGAAGCCAGGGTCAAGCAATTGACTTAGTCCAATACGGGGCCACAATTTTAATCGTAATAATAATAGGAGTGTAGTGGAATGCCTCCCCGCATAATAGGAGTGTAGCGGAAAGCCTCCCTACATAATAGGAGTGTAACAGAATGCCCCCCTGTAAAATAGGAGTGTAGCGGAGTGCCTCCCCGCATAAAAAAAGACTTTTGAAATAAAAATAGGGAGTATATTTGAATTGTTTCCTTAATTATACGGCTTAGTGGTTTTATCATTAACGCCGAATTGCCTCTGTAGGTTAGCAGCTTGGAACTAAAGAATAAAGGACGACTGGGTGGTTTTTATACCAACTCAGGTGGCGAATGGATAATAAGTGGACTTTCTTTATATTTCCTTGTGTTATAAATGTGGCTATGGGAAATGGGCGGAGGCTGTGGGATAGATATTTTATACATTGCCATATGATACATTTGCCCTTTTGTTAAGTTAGAAATGCTAGACTTATTTACGTTAATATTATTCAGGTAACATATTAAGTAAAACCCGGTCCGGTTAGGGTTGGTCGTTATAGGGTTGGTTTGTTAAATTTTGAGTAACACCTTTCTAGCAAGGCCCACAATATTGTGAAAAATGGCCAGTCATTACATGTAATTAGAGCATTTTTAACGTTTTGGACTTGTTTATTTCAAACTTTGATGATAAAATATTAATTCATGTTAATCATGAAGTTTTGCAGTATGAGTGGAATTAGAGTGAGTTAATTCAATTTTCAATTGGATTGGACTACGAAGTTGGTCTCAGTTAGAGTGAGTTAATTCAATTTTCAATTGGATTGGACTACGAAGTTGGTCTCAGTTCTGAAG
Source organism: Piper longum (assembly GCA_032619315.1). Lineage (NCBI taxonomy): Eukaryota > Viridiplantae > Streptophyta > Magnoliopsida > Piperales > Piperaceae > Piper > Piper longum. The sequence goes on from JAVDBV010009943.1 coordinate 6,798, forward strand.
TCTCGGACTTGGGCTTAGACATTAGCTAAAGCTTTGGTGGAATACTTGACGACTTGAATGTCTATGTGGAGTCTAAATCTTTGTACAAGTTTAAATTTAAACTTGAGTGGGAAATAAGTAATGGAGTTTGGAGGAGCCTCAACAATAATTGCTTAAGTGGTTAAAAGCTTGAAATTGTTACTTTACAAAGGTAGGAGCTTTGTGGTAACAAAGAGCTTTTGGTTAATACCTTTTGGAGTCTAACATTCAAGATTAATTGCAGTGTTCAAAGGTGTCAAGTTCAGCTGGGAGCTATAATGGAAGAAACCTTCAGATAAAGCTTCAACTATTATCAACCTTAGCACCAAGAGAATGTCCTACAATTGATTAATTGTGTTGTTTCTGTAAAACCCGTGATTCAAATCAGGGTTTTACATCTGAACTGGTCGGTTCAACTGTTATTTTCAGTTGGATCAATTTCAAAATACGTGTACCGAACCGAGGTCGGTCTTGTGTTATGAATCATGAGAGTCATGTCTGCCCAAGTATATGACGATAACGTCAACAAGACATCAGTAGAATGAGTTATCAGAGTATATGAGTGTATGCCCGATTTTTCTTTATTTTAAGTAAATCGTAGAATTATTTTTAGGCCGAATAATGTAATAGGATGCGTTATGGGTAATTTGGATGGGTTATTAGTTATGGAGCATGTCATTGATGTATATTACATTTTCTGAGATTTGTTTTCTTTTTCTCCGAATTTTTATAATTATTACGAGTTAATATTATTTTAGACTTGAGTCGGAGTCAAGTCAAATTTTATATTACAAAATAACCATTTGTTTTCTAACTGACCGTTCGTTTTTCTCATTGACCATTTGTTTTTCTCATTAACCATTCATTTTTCTCACTGACCGTTTGTCTTTCTCACCAAACCATTCATTTTCTCACTCAGACATCTATATATTCCACACTTTAGTCATTCAGCCACCATCATCCTTCTCACTCAACTTCTTCTTTTCCTCCCTTCCCTCTTGTCGCCAATCCTCACTCGAGCGAGCCACAATTGCATGTGATTGACCATTAGGTATAGATATTTATTTTATTTAATTATTTACAATTGATATTTATTACCACAACATGCTAGGAATGATTAATTGTTGTAATAAATGACTGATTTTGAACAAAGTGATTTTCATGATTTAATCAGTAGTTAGTGATCTAATCAAGTAAATTAATTTTGATCATGCTAATTGTCTGCAATAAAAAAACGTAATAAAATTAGGATGAATAGGATGAGATATTTTTATTGTTTGACTTTTAGATAATGATTGCATTGTATGTGTGATATTCATGATGAGTTTGATGCATCATTTAATTAGTGGGCGTTAACTTCTAAATTTGATGTGTAGGTACATAGTAGGAGCTCACTGCCTAGGCCCATGATCATGCTTGGAGCTTTTACCAGGTATGTTTAGGATTCGCTTCTGATTTATTGTTTTATTCTATCATGATTTATTTTTACAAATTGTTGGACGAGTTGAGTGGTGTTTTATTTGATTCCACATAGCTTGGGTCCATTGGCTAATCGTATTTCTGGATAAATAACCCTCGACGATGAGATCCCTCAATTATGTTTTCGAAAAAAAATCCACCATAATGTACTTCTAATGCTTGCGTAGGTGAATTAAAAGCCAAAAGTAACAAAGAAGAGGAAATCAAATGCTTGAGAAAAACAACATTGAAAGAGGACAACTAAGCAAAAGCCTTGATCTGAAATGTCATTTGTCACATTTGCCGAAAGAAAGGACATGTGAGGATAAGGTGCAAAGGAAACTATTTTGTATACTATGACTTGGTGAGATAGATTCCAAAGGGATATGCTCTTACTAGCACATACATATCACATGGGTAGATTTTATTTTTATTCAATTGTTGTGATTTTGGGTAAATAAAAAAAAATCAGAACTCAGATTGCTTAGCCGGTGTTTTTAAAATTGATGGATTCAATCAAAAAAATTAATTAAACACTTTGATTAGTTGCTTGTAATTGATCAGGTTTTATAATGGGGAGGGGTTTTCACCATGATTATTCATCCATGGGAATGGAACACCAAGGTCACACACCTACTTGGATTTCAAGGAAGTAATTTAAGCTCTCCGTTAATGAATTGCTACGTTTAAATTTTATGTTTGATTGGCAGATTACATTGGATTTCATTGTCTGTTTCATTTCAATTGAGATTAGATTGCGTTTCCAGCTAATTTTTAGCAACCTTTCTTATCTACAGACGCTGACGGAGGTCCACCTCACTAGTTAAAAGACGAACATTTTTTGGTCGAGTAAAAGGTTTTTGCTGGCTTAAAATCTTCCATAAATGACGGAGGTGCACCTCACTTCTTGCGATTCAAATGATCTCTTGATTAGAATCTTGCAGGTGTTCTTTCTCTAGTAATGTGCGTTGCAGTTAAATTATGTAATCATAAGACGGGGCTGGCTGAAAATCTTACCGAGAGTGGTACCTCAAAACATTTGCGCGAGGTTTTCAGCGAGTGATTTTGGGCGTGGGAGGATGAATCATCCACTTTGGATAACAATTCTCTTGCATAGTGTTCTTGAGTTCCCTGTTTGAAAAACATGAAGTTTGTAGAATAAAGATAGTTTTGATGGTAGTTTTCACTCGTATCAATGAAGTAAAAGACGGTTTTAGTGTTTATACTATGGTATCAAGTTGAAGCTGCTTTGGCTACTTCAAACAAAAGAGTTGAAGTTGAGCACCGGGCATGAGTTTCAAAACTTAAAAATTTTTTACCAGACCATTTTCTTTTAAAAAATATGCACCATTTTAATTGGTTCCATTTTATTTAGGATAATTTCTTTCAAAATATTTTTGAATGATAATAGACTGAACCCAACTGTTTCTAGATGGTTCAAACCATGAAATGCTCGACCGGAGCTGCTGCCATGTGTAGGTGCTAACGGGTCATGGATGATTTCTACAATCACAGTCAAGGATCGGGTCTGGTGATGATCACAGTCGACCGCAGGGCAACTTAGCAGGTCATGGATCTAGCACAGACAGCAGTAAATAGGTATGACAGACCTGGCTACGGCAGCAATGCAACGGTGGCTTCAGAGGCTCCGGCGATGGCTTTTCCAGTGGCAGCAACTAGCGAAGATCACCCAGATCTATAGATCTCCGACTGACGAGTGATTTGGCGTTGGTCCGACGGTCGGTGGCAACACCGGCGGGCGGCGGTGGTGGTGGAAATCTTCGGCGGCTTTGACTATAAACCGGAACTTTGTATCCGTTTTCCAATGACAGATGAGACTTGATGCGGCGGGACTCATTTTGGGTTTATACTAGGAGACAATGGTGATCAATTGGAGGCAAAGGCTTGTCTTGCTGTGGCTCTGGTCGGTCGGACGGAGGCTAGAAGGATGGCGGCTTGCAGTTCTTCTGTACAGCTCCAGTAGGGCTCTTTTGGTAGTTTTCCAATGACTAGTGACTCTTTAGGCAACAGATCTTGACTCAGGTTTGTTGACAGTGTTGAGGAGAGTCTGGTGGTAGTGTTGGTTTGGCTATCGACGGCCTGGCCTGGCCATATGGTGGTTTGCAAGTTGGTGGCTTTCTATTAACCTTTCTACTTCGTTGATCCGATGAGCAACTTCCTTTCAAAATTTTGGTGAGAACGACGTCGAACTCCAACGGGAATCCACCTATAACCGAAGATTGCTTCATTAGCTTCACTTTGGACACCAAGGTTGTGCTATAAATGGCCAGCGTTAGTCGGAAAATAGTCACAAAATCTACTCTCCATTTTTCTGCTTCAAACTCTTCTGTTTTCACTTACCAAAGAGAAAAAACTCACCTTTTGGGTTGATCTATTGAGGCAAAGCAGTGAAGAACATCTTGACTCCAAGATAATCTCTAATGGTGATGGTGATGAGCAAGCGGATCACATGGGTGGATGACCATTTTTGCAACTCCTCAGAAGCTCTCTGGGAGCTGGGCAACGAGCAAGGAAGGTGTTTTTTCTTTCCTTGGTTGATAGCAACAATGGGTTGGGGGTCGCCAGAGATGGATCTTCAGTGAGGGGCTCCTCCCTTTCTCCTCTCTTCTTGTTTGCTTCTTTTCTTTAATTTTTTTCAAAGCAACCTCAAACTCCCCCATCTCCTTCATTGTGTGGGTGTTTATAAACGTCATGTAGAATTTCTCAGTTCCACAATTCGAGGCCTCAAATCAGAACTTCTCAACCTCATATCCTCATCTCTTGGTTGGTTATGTATTTAATGGCCTGAAATCTTCACCCGCCTCCTCTTATCCACCCTTTTTGTTTATCCTCTTCCCTTAATTTTGGAACCACCGTAGACTATATCTCAAATGATGGCTAGCTATGGAGGCATAGGCTCAGCCAAAGGGTTCAATCATTTGTATTTGATCACAAGGTTTGGATGAACAAATATACAAGGAAGACATAGGCGGACAACTTGCATTATTTGCAATTTAGAACCCTAGCCCCTCTCTCTCTAGCATCTCTCTCTCTAGCCGTCCTCTACTTTTCTCCACTTGATTGTGATACATGGACAAAATCGTATCATTGTACAACTTGTAATCACCATGATCCTATTAATAATGTGCCCAATGTAAGTTAACTAAAGGTAACTTGGTGAAATTCAAATTAAAGTTAACTCAATTGATTTTATGAAACGCTTGCACTTTTAGTTTTTGAATCTCTCGATTGTTACATGGGTCAAGTGGTAGAAGATTATTTAATAATCATTAAAGTGGCTCATCTATCTCGAACCGTCAAATCACTACATGGACCAAGTGGAAGATTGTAAAATTATTAATTAATCTAATAAATGAAAAGTTTAGGTTTTAAAGAGTCACATTATTAATAGTTATAATGCAGATAATTGAATGAACCTAGTATCGACCTATAATTCACCCTCTTTTCGTTCATAAAAGAAATGCTAACTTACCTAAAAATTATTCTGAAAGTTATCTCTACATAATAAAAAAAAGCACAATATATTAAGGTGAAAGAAGACAAAACCTCTTTTTTATACTTCTCTTTTAAGTGTTAAAGTATGAAATTAAGTATACTTCCGATTGGTGATTATAGTTTATTAATACAATTCATTGGTAGTCTTATTGGCAATTTTCGAATTTTTAAATAGAATTGTATTAATGCTTTACAAAAAAAACGAACCTTCAGCAAATAGCTCATTCAAAAATACCAAATTCTCAATGACATCACCTAATATTTTAGCTGCCATGTTTCTTTTCTTTCAAGTTCTCATCTTCTATAAGTGTCAACGGAATAACCCTCCAAGTGGGCAAAGCTGTCCACTCTCTACCTAATATATTTCTAATATGTTTGCAGGGAACCCAATTGCCATCTATCAATGACTTCAAGAAAGACCTTCATATGAATTAACTGTTCCCTGGACAAAAGAGATATTAAATAGAGTTGTTAATATGTACTTATGTGATAAGTAAAATATGACAATATCAGAGCTTAATGATACAGTTGAATATTAATATTGTTTAGTGCACATCTGGCTGTAAAAAGCCAGTTCTCAAATCCTTTCAGGAGTTGTTAAAAATGTGGCAACAAGAAAGTTAACTGGTTCCAATAAGTAGCCAAGAAGGTTGGAAAGGGCTCTACAACATGAATTTCTTCTCATGTTAGCTGCCAGAAGTGCCATCTCTATACTCGGGCTTTAGCACCCACTTAGATGAATTATTTGAATCATGTTACTACTGGTGCCGGATCAGAATCTCTGGTTGCACACATTTCTGTGGTAACATTACACTTATGAGAATTGAACCCTTGTCATGGTTCCGAAGCATCCTAAAGTTGTGTAAAGCATCTTCAGCTGCACTTTGCGCATCTTTGGAAGCTTCCTCCTCTATTTTCACCTTTTCTCCATCATTATCATTGATATATATATCATGGTTCATTGGACCCAAACAAAACCAGGAAAAATAAATATATAGAGAAATTACAAGTGCGCTTTTAAATTACAGCTAAATGCATAGTGTAAGATGCAAGTTATCTTCATCCTCACACAATTAGGAACAAGTTAGTTAAGAGTCAACACAAATCGATAAATGATTATAGATAACAACCACTGCCAAGGATCCCCAACAGTAACAAAGATATTCATCACATCCCAGTTATGTCTAATGCTTTAAAGGAAAAAGAAAACCTCACAAACATTAGCAGAGGTACTGTTAAGGGAAAAAATGTATCAATTCATTTTCTAAAAAGTTATTTTTCCCCATACTTTAAACCATTACTGGAACAAATTATTCTCCCAATGTGTAAGCATGCATTGGATCTGGAGAGTATGTTGAATAAATTTGTAATGCCATTGGTGTCCAAGCATAATAATATTTCTCCAATAGGCACTAAATACTAATGAGTAACTGGTTACGAAGTGCTTTTTTTAAGTTCCTGATGGTTGATCATGCCCATAAGGTTACTACATAATTGAGACTATGCCAGTACAAATGTTAAGAGTACATGCAAAAGAACATAAAAGCACATAACAAGAAACAACCTTTTTTTTTAAGCAAAAAATCCCATAAAAATAAATAATAAATCACATAACAAGAAATATCCAATTTTTGAACAGCTTTAACCGCCACAAAAATATTTTTATACAGTCATTCTCTGACAAATAATTTTTCACACAAACTGCATTTCCTTATCAAACTTCAAAAATTTGGTAATCCTATTAAGTACGTCAAAATTGATTAAAATTGATTGAAAATATGTTGCTCAAACCCGATTAAAAACAACACTTCTATTCATTGTTCTGACCTCTCATAGTAATGGATTGAAATTAAAAAAAGAAAACAAGCAAACAAACGACAAGCAAGGGAAAACAAAGATGATTACCAGCATGGAGAAGATAGCTTCTTAATCATTTTCTTATACAAAATGAATCAATCGATAGTGGGCTATCGCCAGTATTGGCCATAATCAATCGGTAATAGTGACCAAAAGTAATAAAAAGGACGAACTCGTCAGATCCGAGAAGAGGGCCGCCACCACCATCGAATGCGGATTTAGGTGGAGACAGAGGACGACATCCTCCCAGCATCGGTTTCGGAACTTACGTTGTCAAAAAGGTCAATAGCGGGGAGTGTGGTCTAGGTTTATGTTATTTTTATAACCTACCGTCGAAAGGAGGAATTTGATGGTGAAGTACACTTTCTCTTAACGGCAAAGAATATTCGTACATTGTATACTTATCTATTTTTATCTGTCATCTAAAAAACTTGACCGTATTGATAAAACAACCTACCAGGAAATGTTTTACGATGGTAATACACTTTCTATTGTTATCCTAATAAAGGAATTTGATGATGAAGTACACTTTCTCTTAACGGTAAAGAATATTCGTAAATTGTATACTTGTCTATTTTTATCTGTCATCTAAAAAACTTGACCATATTGATAAAACAACCTACCAGGAAATGTTTTACGATGGTAATACACTTTCTATTGTTATCCTAATAAAGGAATTTGATGATGAAGTACACTTTCTCTTAACGGTAAAGAATATTCGTAAATTGTATACTTGTCTATTTTTATCTGTCATCTAAAAAACTTGACCATATTGATAAAACAACCTACCAGGAAATGTTTTACGATGGTAATACACTTTCTATTGTTATCCTAATAAAGGAATTTGATGATGAAGTACACTTTCTCTTAACGGTAAAGAATATTCGTAAATTGTATACTTGTCTATTTTTATCTGTCATCTAAAAAACTTGACCATATTGATAAAACAACCTACCAGGAAATGTTTTACGATGGTAATACACTTTCTATTGTTATCCTAATAAAGGAATTTGATGATGAAGTACACTTTCTCTTAACGGTAAAGAATATTCGTAAATTGTATACTTGTCTATTTTTATCTGTCATCTAAAAAACTTGACCATATTGATAAAACAACCTACCAGGAAATGTTTTACGATGGTAATACACTTTCTATTGTTATCCTAATAAAGGAATTTGATGGTGAAGTACACTTTCTCTTAACGGTAAAGAGTATTCGTACATTGTATACTTGTCTATTTTTATTTGTCACCTAAAAAACTTGACCCTATTGATAAAACAACATACCATGAAATGTTTTACGATGGTAATACACTTTCTATTGTTATCCTAAAAAATCGATATATTGTCATTGTTTTTTGTAGTGTATAATATGAATTTTTTTATTATTACCAATAATGGTGTTGAATCCTTTACACGTTATTATAGAAATTAAACAATAAGATAAAATTATGAATAATCATAAAAAACACTATCTATCATTTGAAAGACCTATTTATAATCAGAATTTATCATACTTGAAAATTCATGAACATATGATCCTATATAAACATGTTAATCATATTTATAAAGAGTCGGCATCTAAACTCTCTATGACGATAAGTCATATGCATATTATATTAAGTGATCATTATAGGCACTATTACACTATTAAATAATATAGTAATAAAAGACTTAGAGTCTAGTTTTTATTCGAATCTCTCTTGGTCAAAGTAAATTAGAATGGGGGGGGCACTTACATAAGTCGATTATGGTCAAAACTTATTTCTAAGTGTTGGACAAAATTTTTAGCTGCACCGATTATTTTGGAGCATCCAACCTGATCAATGCATATAAATATTAGATGTAGTTATGAGATATATCCATTATGTGGGATTATTGATCCAAATCTAGGTACACGAATGTTGGATGTTAGTATTTATTTATCCAATTCTTTATAGCATTGAATTTAGAGTAAGAATTTGTTGTAAGGCCTTACAACTAATATAGTTGTAAGACTGCCGCACTCCTCAGATTTAGGAGACAGGCCAGTGATGGAACCGATCACTTCTCTTGGGAAATTCATCACTCAGCTCACAATTACAAATAGATGGATAGAGATATAGACTTGGGAATGACAATTCGAATTCAGCAGAGGGGTTTGGAAGAGGCAGAACAGAAGATGAATTGTAGAGGAAGAGAAGAGTAGAAGATGAGGAAGGAGAACAAATGAACTGAGGAAGAGAAGGAAGACGAATAGCAGAGAAGAGAAGAACTGTAGAAGATGTTTAATTTCATTCATTGATTTTTTTGTGTACATCATTCCCTTTTGTAACTTTCTACAATTCAAATCAACGCGATCACATTTCTTCAAATTCAAAATTCAGTTTACAATTACAGAATTGTTTCAAATTCAAAAGGTTCAACAACTTTTCAAAACACTTCCAACACAATTTTCCGCCAATTCGCAACCATTAAAACTGACATTCAAAATCCATTCTATATCATATCCTTCCCCTCAAAATTTTCCTTGTCCACAAGGAAATGCGTTGATAAGAACTCAGATGTTTCCCAAGTGGCTTCATTCTTGACAAGATCCGCCCATTCCACTAACTGTAAGGGTTTTCCATGAATCTCGTTGGTTGCTATAATACTTCCAATGGCAGGATATAAAATGTGTAGTGGAGCAGATAAAACCGCTAACTTTGTTCCCATTAGATCATTGTTTCCCAACTTCTCTATCGATAACAAAACATGGAAGACATTGTGAATACGGCAATCATCTGGTAACTCAACTTTATAAGCAACCTCACTTATTTGTTGCAGGATTCTATAAGGTCTGTAGTATCTCGGTGATAGTTTGGTTTGCTTGGATACTCTTCCTGAAATCTGCTTGTAAGGATTTAATTTAACATATACCGAGTCACCTTTGTGGAACTCTTGCTCTCTATGCTTCTTATCATACATCTCATTCATTCTATTTTGAACCATTAAGATGTTAGACCTAAGAAACTTAAGAGTTTCATCCCTGGTCTTCAGTTCATGATCCACCTCTGGTAACATAGCAATCCCTAGAACATAGCATAACAATATGGTAGAGGTCTTCCATAGACGGCTTCAAATGGTGTGCACTTAATAGCACTATGCCAACTAGTATTGTAGCAGTATTCTGCCCAAGATATCCATTGAGTCCATTCTTTAGGTTGCTCACTAGTAAAGCATCAAAGGTACATCTACAATACCCTATTCATTACCTCTGTTTGTCCATCAGTTTGGGGGTGGTAATGTAAAACCCACGATTCGAGTTAGGGTTTTATATTTAGAACCGGTCAGTTCGACCGTTATTTTCGAGTCGAGTATGTTTCAGAACACGTGTACTGAGCCGACGCCAGTCGCGTGTATGAGCTACGAGGGGTCATGTGCACCCAAGTATATGATGATAACGTCATGAATACAGCAGAAAAGAATTAGTTATCAGAATATATGAGAGTATGCAGTCCAGTTTTTTTTAATTATGTACTTTGATTGTAGAATTAGTTTTAGGCCGTTTACCGCGTTAGGACGCGTTACGGGCAGCTTGGGTGGGTTGATAGTTATAGAGCATGCCATTTTGATTTTTATGTGTTTATTTTATTTTATGGGAATTTTCCCAATTTTTCTAGATTTTTTTAGATTT